>OZ020289.1:11658049-11717103 GCA_963971205.1 Aethes cnicana | reverse complement strand
GGCCTTATAGAGGCGGTAGGAGCGGCGGCGGAGGCTACGGGCCCGGTGGGAGCGGCTACGTCAGCCGCGGGGGCCTGCGGAGTAGGACTGTGGAAGTGCCTTCGCGTTTCAGCAAAGTGGGCGATGATGGGGAGTACAATGGAACTATGCGTTCGCCGCCAATGTCGCCGCCGCCTCTCATCGAGGTGTTCAACGAGTCGTTGGAGGATAAGATGGTGGATTGCGGGACGCAGACGCACGACGTGCCAGACGAGGTTCTGGTCGAGCTAGAGCGTCTGTTCCGCGAGCGGCAGGAGGCGGCGACGGCGCCCACGAGCCCGACCAGCCCACCGCCCGAGCGCAAGGGCGCGCGCCGCCGCTCCAGCGTCGACCACGACGACGTCTCCCAATCCGTCAGCGACACCATCAAGCGTTATCTACGCATGGCTCGGAAAAAGAGCGTGGACGGTGACAAGGCGGACCGTTTTAAGCGGATAAACTATGATAAGAATTTGCGTAATATAAAGCCGAAGTTGCGGGGGGAGGTGGATGACGACGGGCTCAGTAAAGGTTGTCAGACGGAGGAAGCTTGGATGTTGACGTATAGGGATTTGAGGTTCGCGTCTGTGGCGTCGACGCCGACGTCGCCGCCGTCTCCTGCGTCGCCGACGCACGCGCACAGTTTCCTCTCCACCCTGCTGGGTCGCAGTGCTCCTACAGTGGCCCCGCCCGCAGGTGGCATGCAGAAGTCGCGCTCGTCGAGCAGCGTGGTGCAGAGCGTGAGCAAGCGGCTATGGCGCACGCGCAGCCGCTCCTCCAGCCGCGCCGCCGCCTCGTGGACGCCTCAGGTCAGTCGCAACGTATTCTGTTCTGGTGTGCTTGCCTGTGTTATAAGTGCAATGAATTAAGCCAGTTATTAACCGCATGTAGCAACTGTCGTGAGTGGTACAGTTGACGTCAAAGGGCTGTTTAGACTTTTGGACCGTAATACAATGGGAATAGAGTGAGAAAGTGTAAACATCTCTTTGATATCGACCGTACAGTCGATCTCAGAGCCTGTTCAATATTTTAGCTCCTTGTTGCAGTTAGAGTTGTAGGTACTAAATTCAAATTGCGTTCATGTTGTATGTTCAGTCAGAGCAACTATTGAGTCTGGCCGTACTTATTGGGAACTTTTTACGCTTACTTATTGTCTGTCCATTGATGAGTTCCCGATGTACCTCTACCTACTGACACTCACATGCCTTTGTAACATGTATCCTATATATATACTGGTCATTGTATCAGGTTCTATTATGAAAACAAGGTTCAGTGCTTGTGCTAGTGAGTCTCAGCAGGCATAATAGCGAATAAGGGACTAATAATAAAATCATGGTTACCTAGGATACAACTATTATTCGAATCAACACACGTGTCTTCAATATAAATACATAGGTACTTAAGGAACGTACCTACACACATATGTATATCTTTTTCTGTTTACATACGTATATTTTTTTACCTCAAATGTAGGTAGTTTTCTTCACTAGTTTATCTTGCAAAACAATACTTGCGATTTTTGCCTAGAAGTCATGTTTTTAAAATTTCCAAACTCAAACTCAGAAAATTTGGCCAGCGACTTTTCTGAAAGTCAAATTTGTCCCATCATCGTTGAGGGACAGGACCTGGTAAGGAGTGTCACCCCCTTTCTGTTAAGAACTGAGATGTTCTTGTTTTAAAAATTCCAAAACCAAAATTTATACTGTAGACTGCTGCAGACGATAGCAACATAAAACCAACAACAAACTCTTAGAAATAAAACCGACTCACGACATTTCCACGAAACTTTCCGCCTGTAACAAACAGTATACCTATCATTTACATCAATCTCCAGAGGAATTCGTCTCGGCTTGTTTACGTCCAAACAATAGCCGAAATATTTCGCACGATCTTCTAAATCTCTCATCTTGGAGTACACTTTTAAAAATACATTGTTCGGGCGTCTGGTAATATTCTTAGTTGCTATGAACGTCGGTGCAAGGCGGTAACGAATCGCGTAAAGCTGATTTTATACACGGAAAATTACAAACAACATAGGTAAAAGTACGTTTTTGATGAAATTGAGAGTCTTCACAATTTCTTCACTCGTCCTGAGCACTTTTTTTTTCTTCACTGATCCAAGAGAGCGAAAATGGCACTTTTTCGTCTACAAATCACTTCTGTCTGACTAAATTACTAAAAAAACGCAGTCACTATATTTTCAGCACTACTTAGCCTTTACCATCTTTATCTTTATTCTCACGTACTGATGCGAAATTACAAAGTGCTTACAGTTCCTGAAAGAGCACAGGACTAACTATTCGTTTAGCATAGTACTTAATTAATAAGATTGTATCTTTATATAGGTACTCCATTTCTTTACACCGTCACTGTTGGAATGTCATCCCACGGTCACACCTGTCACTTTCACACTGAGTTTGGCATAGCAGGTAGCAAAGCACAGCAGTGAGAGAGTTACACATCTGATAAATCTTGTAACACGCGGCTAGAATCTTGTAGTCTTCGGTTAAATTGACAGGTTTTAAATAAAAACTCAGCGAGCAAATAGTTATGATTACATGTAACATATTGGCCGGCCATCGGGCGAATATTTCATATCTCATAATTGTTTTGCTCGACATTAGTGCAATAAATTCAGTAGAACTGAAAAAAACGGTGTAAATATTTTTGTTTGCCAAGATGATTTGCAAGTATGGGTTTAACATTTTAGACGGTAATAGATAAGTAGCCACTGGGTAAAATTAAAGCTACGTGAGTTCTAAAAAACGAATTAAGTATACCTTATTATGGCTCCACACGCGATTTCTTTCCCGCCGAAATTTCATACCTTACTTCCAACCCCTTAAGAGATGATTTTCAGCTTTGCTTCTTCGGCTTGCCTTACTTATTCTGGCGTGAAAAGGCAACAAACAGAGAAAAAGTTACTTTCGCAATACCTAGTTAATAGTCTTCTAAATATATAAAACTCAAAGGTGACTGACTGACTGACTGACATAGTGATCTATCAACGCACAGCCCAAACCACTGGACGGATCGGGCTGAAATTTGGCATGCAGGTAGATGTTATGACGTAGGCATCCGCTAAGAAAGGATTTTGCAAAATTCCCACGGGAACGGGAAAAATCGGGATTTTACTTTTTAATATTTCTGCGCATACGAAGTTGCGGGGAAAAGCTAGTTTAACATAAACAAAGTCGTACGCCTATTCACAGGAAAATTGTGTCAAAAAGAAACTCACATGTCCCGAATACGCAGTTAACCTGTGTCCAGCCCACGTGTTGCCGCTAATGACAATCAAAATAAGCCGAATATAAATAGCAATCACATATGCGTGCCACGAAGTGCACTCCATTCCGTCAACAAGCGCTAAAATATCGGAATGTAGCTTCAATTTACTTCACTGACAACATTGTACGAAGTATTCCCGGCGCGTATGATGTCTTCATCATCATCATCATGACAACTGAAAGTTTTTTTTTAATTTTTACTTTATTTATTCGGAAAACTTACAGCTATAACATTTACAACTATGGATAGAACTATAAGCCATTAACAAGTTTTCACACCTAAAAGTAATAAATAGTAATGGTTAAGTTACATTTTTAATCGAATAAGAGTTAAAATTAAAAGCCTAATAATAATAAAAAGTAGGCAAGTAGATAACATCCAAGACACTTTCTGATTCGAAATTTTGGTAACAACATCGAAATAAAAACTTTTGATTAACAAATTTAGAATAAATAGTAATCTGCCATTAACCATTAAAAAAAACAAGAAACAAAGATGTCCACTGTTGGACATACGAGTAGCCCTTAGTTTTCCAATCAGACCGATCCAGAGTCGCTCGTGTCCGTCGGATTCCCACGATTTTCACCCGTTCGTCGCTTCATCTTATTGAAAACCTATCGACAGCTCGACTCCCACCCATTACGCGGACGCCATTCCAGAACTTTCGTATTAAGATTTTAAAAAGCGTTAATTTTTAAAAATTAACGTTATTACAGATTATGTTGATTTCGTGTTAGCACCTGACACTTGGACTGCACAGTGATTGACATACATCACGATCCCACATGCCACCAATTTTTGACGCAGATGGTGGTTAGCTGTACCAGGAAACATAAAGAGACCTTAATGTCTATTTGCAAATAAACATTTAGATTTTTAGGTTTGAACGCTATCGTTTTAATAAATGAATGACACACTCAGTGTCTCATTCAGTATTTATTGATTTCTCCCATCTATAAAAAAATAGAGTGGCTTTATGTTATATCTTTGCAAAATTATATTTGACCAACGTTGCACTAGCAAAATGCACTTGCAGTTAATTTGAGTATGCGCTTAATCTGCTGTAACCAATCGTTTTTACTGCCCGTTTGCGAATACGTAATTACATAATGTTAACCGACCAATTTGATTTATGGGTCGCTGCGAGAACATCTGTATGCAAATATAACCCAGTGATATTGAAGCTACACTGATGAGTTCATTGGTAATGAATGATTATTATTATCAGTGTGTAAGGATCATACACAGAACGTGAAAACAGGGGTATTTCCTGTGGGAAATGCAATAGTTAAGGGATTGGCTATACATAACTTATGTTTTTATCATACACGTCACAAGTGAGGATTTTTATGTTACATGTATGTAAAGGAGGCCCATCAAGAAATTAGGCATTTAGACCCTTTAACTTTGGACTGTCCACAGGAAATATTTGTAACCTTAACTCATACAAAAAATTAAAGTCTGTAAAGTCGGTTTACGGACGATAATTTTATACGTGATAACGTCACGTAACGCTACAACGCTGCTATTGCGTCATGTATTTTGGTGGGCGCAGCCGGCGTTCATAAATTCATAAGAAGTTATCACGTCAAAAATGTGTACCTATGACCTGTAAATTTTTAAACATAGCGTACATGATCAGACGCATTATCTATGAGATTATTCTAAAATCCCACCAGACTAATCTTAAAACCTGGATAGAAGAAGTCGCGGGCAAGCTAATAAATAAAGAAGTAATAAAATTAATATAACTGCAATAAAATTAGAGTAACGCATATACATTTAATAACCGTTTCTTGAATGTTTCCTCTCATTTCCAAAGAGCAATGTTCCCGTCTAAAACATCTCTACACGTGGGCGACGCCGGCGCGATCAAATACAACGTATTATTAAAGTCTGTGATTCACAAACACCGCACAGGCTGCCATTTAAATAGTGAAATTTAAATAAATGAAAGAAACTTTTAGTCCCTTATTTCAGTTAGAGGCGTGGAGACTTTCATTACACTACTGAAATAAGTTACTAATTGTTCAGCGATAACTTTTGATTTCGAAAACACGCAAAAGTGTACCTATTTGCAACCTATTAGTAGAGTTCTCCTAATATTCAAAATTGTTAATAACCTTAACGATTTTGAATATTAGGAGAACTCTGTTTAATATATAAATTGAGGCCGCGATACGCGCAATTTTCCTGAATCCGACGGTGTAGGTATTTTTTTTATTGCTATTGGTTAGATTCAATACTTTCAATGGAACTATGTTCCTAAATAGCATTCCTAAAATATATACATTATTTCGGGAGGATCGTACTTATGCGTATTTTGGTACACCTTGTAATCATAATCTTCCTCTTCTTCCTCATCATCATCATCATCATCATCATCATCAATATTTAACGAAACACATCCAATACGTCATATATATGTGGCTTCCCGACGTCTGCCCTAAACCTTTCATTTCTTACAAAATTTTGCTTGAAAAATATCATATTATTTACATCAGACAGACCGACAGTCGCCCTGATTATTAATAACGCGTCGACATAGTCTCGTTTAGAAGTGATAAATGGCGTAGTTTAAAACTAGATTAAGTTATTATTTGGGTTAACCCTTCTATTTATTGTGTGTTTTTATAATTGAGTGTGGCTTTTGATGCATTTGTGTGTTTTTAGTGCGCTATTATCTTGTTCTTCAATGACTCTCTTCTTAGTAGTAGTATCTTGTGTGAAGTGGTGGTGTATTTGATGTCTTGCCTTGACCTATTATTTATTTATTTATTTATTGAGAACAAATACAATTGAATGAATAAAAATAGTCCCACAAAACTGGAGTACAGTTTGACTGCGGGATCAGGAATATTAATCAATTATACATTAATTTCAAATTAAAAGCCGTGGTGGTCTAGTGGTTCGACCTACCGCCTCCCATGCAGAGGGTCGGGGGTTCGATTCCGGCTCGCACCTCTAAGTTTACCTAATGTGCGAAATTCAATTTGAATTTACTACTGAGCTTTTCGGTGAAGGAAAACATCGCGAGGAAACCTGCACGCATCTGCGAAGTAATTCAAAGATGTGTGTGAAGTCCCCAATCCGCACTGGGCCCGCGTGGGGACTATAGCCCAAACCCTCTAGTGATGAGAGGAGGCCTGTGCCCAGCAGTGGGACGCAAATAGGCTGTAGTAGTAGTAGTAGTATACATTAATATCTTAGCCATTAATTACTAGGCTATATAATAATATTAATATTAGGATAAGTTTTTATATAATATCAAAGTAGTGCTTTTTTAATAATCTTTTGAATTTATTTTTATTCTTTTCATGTCGGATAGCTGCAGGCACGTTATTCAATATATTATGGTAAGCGTTTATTGACAGTTCTGTCGCCATAATAGTTGTTGATCCTGGGGACGTCGTACTTGCCCGCAGCTGACGACCTGGTGTCGTGACCGTGACTAGTTTTGCATAGGTTATACTCTTGATTGCCGTGTTGATTAACTGCTAATAAGTATTTATGTTTGTAACTGGCCGGAAGGATTTTACATATTTTGAAGAGTTTTGAAGGGTTATCTTTACATTAACTAGCTACTTTTTTATTAACAAGAAGTTTCAAAAATCGAATTTGGAATTTTTCTATTTTGTTCAAATTAGTTTTAAAAGTTAGTCCGTAGCAATCAAGGGCATAACCTATTATTGACTCTACTAATGACATATATATATAGAGACACTTGTAGGCGAATGTAAGATAAGATAACAATGTGCCGCGAATGCGCTGCTCGCGAACTACGCATTCGGGCTTAATGCTAATACAGCGAGGCCTCATACTTACTCCAGACTGAGTGTAGTAGCCATCTAACACAATTATTTGCCTCGCTAGCTAACGCTCCTGGCGTGTAATGGTGGTGTGATGACGTCACGCGTTACGTGCGGCTGGTGTACTCGTCCCCTGACGCTCAGCGAAGTAGTCCCTGGCTCGGGGTGTATAGTATACTCGCCGCAAACCAAAGTGACGACCGACGCCATACATTGTTTTGTACCAATGGTATAGGCAAACAAGTGCACAGCCCAGTTGATGGTAAGTGGTCACTGCGGCCCATGGACACCGAAATACTATGATCCCCCATTAAGAAACCATATGATCTCGGATGCGTTGCTTACCCTGATGCCTAAGATGGAATGCCTCTGAGCTAGAAATTTCACCGGCTGCCTTAACCCCCTACCGGAACACAACGGTGCGAGCACTGCTATTTGGCGGCAGGTTAGCGGGGAAAGACGGTGGTACCACCCCGGACGGACCCAGCACCAGGTCTTACCACTAACTTAATACATACTCTCCTATGGTGGCGGTCGTCACTTTGTTTTGCGGCAAGTATATATACAATTATACACCCCGCGCCAGGGACTACTTCACGTCGCTGAGCGTCAGAGGTAGTCTGGCGCGGGGTGTGATGGTGGTGTGATGACGTCACGCGTTATGCGCAGGGCAGCTGCTCGTGGGCAGACGGAGCGGGGCGCTCCGTGCGGCTGGCGGATACCTCGCTCCTCACCCTGAGCGAGGTGGAGCGCCGCGCCCTGCAGCAGGCCGCCCTCGCCAGGCTGCAGCAGATCAACCTCGGCACCAGCATCAAGATACCTGAAGGTATGGTTTTGATACTTGCGCGACAGCATACTAATATTGACAAATAATGATGTGTTCAATGTTCATATTGACAAATAATAATTGGGGTACATAAATGGCAGAGAATGTTAAGATGAGACAGTCTAAGAAATACTTAGCTAATTAGAAAGTTTTAAAAATTTTAAAGGACACATATTTTTTCTTACTTTCGTAAGTTTTATTACAAATTCGGCGACTTAAAAATAAAATAATTGAATTAGAAATAAAATTTAAAACTAGAACTAAAAATAACTATAGAAAAAACACCCCTTCCAAAATTTCATTTTGCGGCATGGTGCCCATAACGCTGGCGGCGTTACCTCTCTGGATTGTTAAAGAAATTCTTTGCGAGAGGTAAGCGCCAGCCCTTGGGTCGCCGGTTTTGTCGATCAAGTGGGCCGACAACATCCTCATGAAAGCTTTCATGTCTGCCGACCAGGGACCCAGAGTCTCAACTGCGAGAGCGGCAAACTCATATTCATGCATTATGCATGAATACTTTCGGCGCTTGAGGCTCTGGGCCTGGCCAGCAGCAGCGCCGGCTTGTGACCGGGTGGCATTGATGTGAGACGCAGCGAACGTGTCGACACACGTTACGTCCCACACCAATGCCCTCCCCAATTTCCAAGGCACCAAGGTGATCCCGTCTGGGCGCTTGCCGTCGTCTCTGGCCAGTCCCACAGGCTCGAGGACCGCCGGTACATAAAATCTAAATTAAAAAACTCCTCATACTAAAAGGCCGTAAGTCAAAAATGACGTACGTAACCCTTCTGCACATACATTTAGTTCTGCGCGTAGCGCTCACCCTTACAGTGTTCTATCCATATGACGTCACATGGATGGCACTTGGACGGCACGCACCGTTACCACTAAAACACGATTTTGTCGAAAAGTAATGAACGAAAAAATCTGAAATTTTTAATTTGTGTCCATTGCACAGAGATACCGAAATGGCTTTCGAAATACGCCTCAGTAATAGCGTAGCGTGTGGTAGAACCCCATTTTAGGTATGGAATCAAAACTTAATAATAACTTATTTTTTTTATAACAAGCCATCCAACCTACTACCTACAACAACATCTATACGTCCCACTGCTGAGCACAGGCCTTCCCTCATCAAAAGAGGGTTTTGACTATAGTTCCGGGCCTAATCATTTGACACACAGTGAAAAACTTAAAACAGTACCACCAGCTCATTTGAGACTCCTCGTTCAATCACACTGCAACAGCGTAAGTTGCGACACTTGGTGGCGTGCCAGAGGGGTGCCACCTGAGCGGCGCGCGCGCACACTTCCGAGCACGCGAAGGAATGCGCTCATGATAATGTCATTTAAATATTTTAAACAATAAATGTTGAACAGTCTTCAAATCTTCTGTAAATCCCGAATCTACACGGTCATTTCAAATTACGAGCCGAGTGACAGTGGGGCATAATGCTTGCAGAACCGATGGCCGATGAGCCAGATAGTTCTCAAGTGGCGTCCGCAAAACGGGAGACGAGCTGTCAGGTGGCGTTCTACCGAATGGAGCGACGAGTGGACGACTGTTTCGAGTGGCGAGCCTTGGGGGACGCCTACTGCTGGACAGTAGACGTCTTTCGGCTGATGATTATAATAATACAGTTAACATCTGAAGCCATGGTGGCCTAGTGGTTTGACCTACCGCCTCTCATGCAGAGGGTCGCGGGTTCAAATCCGGCTCGCACCTCTGAAATTATTTATGTGCGAAATTCAATTTGAATTTACCACTGAGCTTTTCGGTGGAGGAAAACATCGTGAGGAAACCTGCACGTCAAGTCCCCAATCCGCACTGGGCCCGCGTGGGGACTATAGCCCAACCACTCGTGATGAGAGGACGCCTGTGCCCAGTGCCCTGTGTGGGACGTAAATAGGCTGTTGTAGTAGTTGTAGTTAACATCTTGTTATGAACAACAATAGTCTACTCCTGTGGTGATTATAACGTAGATAACTTAGGGAAACCGGAGACCAGAACTTGAAAAAGAAAGTTATTATTTTTTCTCGGTGCACATTTCACAGAGTGGTCGTCGTAAATGCACTAGCGCTGTATGTCCCTCGTCACATGATATCATCTCTGTCCTATATATGTCATCTCTGTCGATTGGAAAACATCCTTCTGGTGCAAAGACATTCTGGTAAAAGAAAGTAAATGCTGTAAAATGGAGTGTAAAAAGTCTAGAGTCTAGAAACGTCCAAGCCACTTGAGTTCTGCGATCGGTATGCAGCGTGTTTCATGTTTGGCAGTACGCCGCGTGATTCATTGCTATAAGACTATTGTCATCATTCGTCAAGGATGCCTAGTGTGACATATCTAACTACGTAACTGTTCCATCGCTTGACTCATTATTATGGCACCGGCCCTTATAAATAACCATTGTAATAGTTAACTGTCAATTTTCCTTATAGCATTGTCTACGAAAGTGATTTTTATCGGTGCAGATTTCTTTGGTCCATATCGAGTGGAACCAGCGCCTTTATGTCTTGATTGCTCATTTCTCTATTGTTCGTTTATTTAGCAAATTTATAGCTTCTTCCCCACTTCTTCCGTTTCTCCAGCTGTATACTTCGTCTTTCTTTATCCTGCTAACAAATTGTCGTAAACTTGTTGTAATAGAATAGTCAATACTTGAAATATCAGTTGAAATACTTACAAAACTCTTAGTTTATATCTCTAAATAGCTTTGGTTATTGTTTTCCCAATGACACCTTACTCCTTAACACTAAAGTTTTCATTGGTTTAGTTTTGACTAGGTCATCTACAAGAATGACTCGCGTAAAAAAATCATCTATGCAAATTACAGAACAAAGAATTCCTAGACGTTTGCACTCTGTCTCAGAACAAAATACAAATACTTATCCCAGACGACAATCGTATTCTAGACGTAAGTAAACCTATATTAACCCCATATGCGAACGTATCGAGCCCACTGTGACCCAGTCAGCTAAAAATACTATGACACATGCGAGACGCGCTATTTTCAAAAAGGCCATAAATAGCGCGTTGCGTAAGAGTGACGCGCGTGACGTCACGGCCCTGCCCGAGGAATGCAGGGTGTATTAATACCCATCATTATCACCTGACGATGTGACGATTAATTATACATAGAGTTTGTTTATGTTGTCACCGTCTCATTTAGGACGCGCGCAGACGGATGACTTAACAATCACAGTCAGTGAGAGCCGCTTTGTTACCTTCTCATTTATCTCTCAATCGTGAATGATATGACCAGAGTATGATTTTCGCTTACGGTGGGTCTCATAAGAAGGCTCAAAGTCACTCAGAGGGCAACGGAGAGGGCTATGCTCGGGGTTTACCTGCGTGATAGAATCAGCAATGAGGATATCCGCAGTAGAACTGGGGTCACCGACATAGCCCGAAGAATTGCGAACCTTAATTGGCAGTGGGCGGGACACATTGCTCGCAGGACTGATGGCCGATGGGGCCGGAAAGTTCTCGAGTGGCGTCCGCGAACCGGGAGACGAGCTGTCGGTAGGCCTCCAACAAGATGGAGCGACGACCTCGTGAATGTCGCGGGACACCGGTGGAAGCAAGTAGCAAAGGACCGGTCTGAGTGGCGAGCCTTGGAGGAGGCCTATGTCCAGCAGTGGACGTCCTTCGGTTGACATGTCTTTAAACTCACAACGAATCATACGGGTTACAGTCAGAAAGTGGAATGTCTTATCCCGCGAATTAGTCTATCCCGCCTTACTTTAAGAACTACCAAAGTATGGTCGTCTTAGAAATATGATATTAGTAACATTGAGCTTGTTTAGTTAGCTCGCAGTTATGGCCTTATGTTAGAATCACAGGCTGACGGGGTTGAGGAAACCTAATTTTCACTTTAAATTCAACTTAGTACCTAGGTTCCAATATTTTGAGAACCTTTTCTATTTTAAACAATTATATTTTTCATGTTTATATCAGGCTCTGAAGTAAATATTATAAGCTCTGAGAAGATAATAATCGCTTATATGCGAACGGCTAATTTTGATTGATCTTTCATCTTTTGTTTACATTTGATGCAACGGCCAATAGCAACCCGTACTCACATACTTGGCAACTCTCTGCCTCCAGACGCCGTCACATGACACATAACATAATTATATACAAGCGTAAACGAGTAAATTGAGACGACGTAGTGCTTTCCAAAGTTCGTAAGAACTGGTAGCTTTCTCAATCGGTAGGATTTTACTTATACTTATCTGAATTTTTCAATCAAAGTGAGTTTTTAACTGCGTGAGCGGCTGCTCTTAAAGAACAGAATACCTAGTTAATCGTCTTCTTTAGTTGTATGCTGAGGAATGCGCCAGTCCTTTCTTCATCTTCGGATGAAACAAATGACGGTAAGGACAAGTTGGACGCGAGCTGCGCGCCGGCAAGATTCAGGCGGGTGATTCCGTGGCCATTCTGTATGTAGTACTATTAAATATTCTGTGGCAGCAGTTACATATTTGTATCACAGTACTGCCTCGGTGACTGACGAGGATTCGCCTGGTTTTATTTACTCTTAAATATGATGTAAAGCGCATCTAATTTGTAAAATTACGTACGAATGCTTCTAGTGTGGGAATGTCTTAATACTTTCTATAATTTGTGTCTTTGATGTCTTTAATTTTCCGTCGAGAATCTCCTATTAATCACAACATTAAGCGTGACCTTCGTATTTGATGTATTATTTAACACTTATCGCGTACACTATCAAAGAATCCGCGTGGGTAGACGCAGAACTCTTTAAATAAAAATGTCTTTAGTAACTGGCTTGAACTACTATTAATATCGCGTGCAGGCTGTCCAAACAACGAGGGAATATCGCAATACTGAATATTTTAAAAGATCAAGGAAAATGTCAAGTTAATACAAGCGTCTATGTCCCACGTTTACTGGAATTTCAGATGCGAATTCTAGAAAATTGTTTTTTTTTTCCAAGAAAACGTCAAATGAAATTCACCTCCATCGAAATTGCGAATTTAAATAAGTAGATGAATTAGTAAATTCGAAAACACTAAATGAATTCATACTACTGAAAATGGCATATACAATGGTTTGTTTTATGAAATTCAGACTTGTATTTCCATCCATATTAAGAAATGCCTAAGTAACTACGCATCTGCCTGTTATCATTCACGCTTAAATATTTGACCTGATTAAACATGAGCTGAGATTTAGATGAGATGTTTATCGATGACCTGGTGCAGGTCGTGGGAAGTCGGTGGATAGCGGCACAGGACCGATCGGAATGGCGAGCCTTAAAGGAGGTCTATGTCCAGTCGGGCCAACGATTCACTCTCCATCTCCGGATGAAACCGGATGATTTAATTTTAAGTTAGGGACTATACATCCCTTCAATGTAATTTTAGTACGTAAATGTAACGGGGGGTTGATGTTAGCTCAGGTAGATGCTGCAGACACGGAGATCAGCGGTGGAATCCGAAGACACGAAGACGAAGTCTAGCTTATTAAAATAACTAAATCTTGAAGACTTGCCCTATTATTGCCCTAATACTGTCTAACTAAGGAATAATAGATTTTAAGTTGAATTGATATTATATTTTGAGAGATGCGCACATTACAAAGGATCGTAAAAAACTAAATAATAAAAGCTACACAATTCTACGCTTAAAATTACCTATTTTTGGAAGAGAATGTGTCAACTAACCGATTGTACTCGGCCAGTCTCCACATTTCCCTCCTCCCCTTTCGAGGAACCGCCTAGCTAACGAAGGCCCTACCCTACGTCGGGAATTTTAATTTACAAAACTAAGTTTGTTCCTGTGTAAGGAATAACCAACCTTTCCATCCGTATTCATTATAAATAATTAACACTCTTAAAAGAAAATCTGAATCAATAATGAATACTAGAAAAGGTGGATTTCGGGTAAAAAAACATCCCGACGATATTAAAAAAAAAACCCGCAAACAAGAATAATCGGACTAACCTAACCTGATACAATATTGTTCAAAAAGCTAAATTATGTAAACTTTGAAACCTCTCCTTGCAATAAAAAATTACAGACTTGCGGAAGTCACATAATTTTCTTTTAAAAGGTAAGCTTTAAAGCAAACGAGCGACCGCACAAAAATATTTTAAAGATTCTCTTCTTGGCGATCCATGGGGTGCAGTCCCTTACATATGAGGGGTCGTCTGCCCGCCCATGGATATACCTCGAAGACACGGTCGTAGAGTAACTTCCACAAATCGCCACGGTGACAGCACATGAAAAAAAACAAAGGTGTGAGCATGGTCTTTAAGCAACATATTATAAATCATAGCTAGGCAGGTTCTAAAGAGAGAGAAAAAAAATAATTAAAATTAATTAATTTGTTTGAACACAAAGGCAGCTGACAGTTATTTAAAAAAAAAAAAAAAATGAAAAATAATTAAAAAGGGATCTCTATGTTTATTTATTACTGACTATGGCAGCGGTATCATAAATATTATTATGAAACCTTTTATTAATAACTAATCATTGCCATTTATTTATTTAAATTCATTAGGCAATGTGCTCGATACAATAGCCTATAAAAGAAAAACACTAAGAATAGAATCACTATGTCACTGAAAGAAAAAGTCATTATCCTAATAATTATAAAAGACACATATATATACATTCTACACACAGGTTACGCTTTCTACATCAAGAAATTCTCACTAATTATACACTATACACTATCTACATTATCTACATACATTATATACCTCAACATCTTCGCTACATATACCTAACTGTGTAACTACACTAATTCCTACGTAATACCAAAACCTAAGCAAGACGTAATATTTTCGATATAAAGAAATCATATAAATGCCTATCAGCTTCGGACTCTGCAACAACATACCCAATCCACTGGTAAGCAACGAAGCCCCCTCAAAAGCCTATGGCATAGATTGAGTTGTGGCTGGTTCTGCCATCGCGAAAATCTTACACCAAACACATTACACAACTACTTATACCTACTTTTATCACAACCAATGATAATCATTGCTACTTCAACTTCAATACTTCTATATACTATAAATACCACTATTTAATTATTATAAAACTCCTACCTATTCACTGCACTGCATATTCAATTATCTTTAATTAATATAAAAACTTCCTACCTATTCATATTCATTACGACATTATTTAATTCATGAGTATTTGTTTATTCTATTCTATATAAATTAATGGCTTCTGTCTTGGACACTTCGCCAATATCAAAGTAAGGGCCACAGGCCTGCAAGTTGTTCGGTAATAAAGGTAAATGTACGGTGTAAATGGTTAATAAAATAAAATTGGAGAGACTCAACAAACGTCAACGTCCATCTTGGGCGACGGCCATTGAGAATCCCCGAGTATTTGTTTACATATAAAACCATTTATTATCATTTGACAGATATGTCACAAAGTCATGTCAAAGATTTACTCTTCATTCGAAATCTTTTTAAATGACAACTACAAAATTCGCCATAAAGGTTTCTATTCATGAACATCCTATCACAAACTTTATTTATTTATCCTTCACTCACGATACGAACTATTTGTTCTAGGAATGAAAATATTAACCTACCTAAGCCATATAAAATATTAATGAGAAATGTTTTGAAATATGACAAAGTCAATCATATTTTATATCAAAATAAACATTATTATAAAAGTAATTATATTCAATATAAAATGAGCATTGCGAGTATAGAAAATCTAATCTGCCTATCACGAATGAAGGAATATTGGGGAGAAATTCGTAATAAAAAGAAAAAAAGCTATGATCACAACATAAGAGAACTTTGGAGAAGAAATCTTTCGTTCCTGACGCAGCATGAAGAGTAGTCCGTGATTTGCTCCAACGGATTCTTGCTCCAGAAAAGTGATCGCAGTGAATTTATTTAGAATTATAAAAAAAATATTATGATATTAAATTATTCCTGGTGAATCTATCGTTATTATTTGTAATATAGCAAAAGAACAGTAAAATATTGATAAAAATAATTATTGCGATTCTTATGGGCAGCCATTTTCCTTAAATAAATGAACGTGGTGCATACGACAATGGATGAAAATTTTGATTAATATAAATAAAATCGGTACAACCGTGTTTTTCGCCATGCGGTTGTCCATTCCATCACTCCTTGAAAGCGCTTCACCATCATCTTCAAGAGCGCGACATCCATTCCATTGTCAATTGTTTCTCGTTCCGTGCGTGTTCTTCCTTCCATCGAGAACGGTTCCATCAAATGTAGATATTCTCCTCTCCACCGAGAGCGCGTCCATCAAATGTAGATGTTCTCCTCTCCACCGAGCGCGCGTCCACCAAATGTAACGGGGGGTTGATGTTAGCTCAGGTAGATGCTGCAGACACGGAGATCAGCGGTGGAATCCGAAGACACGAAGACGAAGTCTAGCTTATTAAAATAACTAAATCTTGAAGACTTGCCCTATTATTGCCCTAATACTGTCTAACTAAGGAATAATAGATTTTAAGTTGAATTGATATTATATTTTGAGAGATGCGCACATTACAAAGGATCGTAAAAAACTAAATAATAAAAGCTACACAATTCTACGCTTAAAATTACCTATTTTTGGAAGAGAATGTGTCAACTAACCGATTGTACTCGGCCAGTCTCCACAATATGTATATTTTATACATGTAATGTAAATTTTGAAAAAAGGCCTTCTGCTTGAGTTTGTTGCGGCGCTTCTTGTCAAGCAATGGGTCTAGGAAGCGCTGGTAAATTCTTTTTCTGACGTGTAAAAGTGCCGCTATGTGGCCAATTTGCTGAATAAATGATTGAATTTAATTGAATTGAAAAACAAATGACGGTAAGGAGTTGGGCGCGAGTTGTGCGCAGGCTAGATTCAGGCGGGTGATTCGGTGGCCATTCTGTACGTAGTACTATTAAATATTCTGTGCTATTGTTTTGTCACAGAGCACAGGTATTTTTATAATGACAGATTGCAATCTTAATGGACTTTCTCCCACGCCGGCGACTTGGCACGTCTCGTCTTCCGTGCTTTATAGGTTACGGAGGCAATCCACGACGCGACCTAATGACAGAATATTTTGTCATTGTAATTTTAACTTTATATTAAACGGTGTTAGTTCAACATTCAAGCCTCCCAGAGGTGTTGATTGTGGCATTTTTTGTATTGTTGTTAATGTGTAATAGAGGCATTGAAAGAGCTATAGTCTGTTTAGAGGCTAAATATAAAAATATGATATTAAAATCGATTTATTTGATCTATAAGTAGAGCAGGTATATTTAGTTTTTATTTCTACAGAAACGGTTCTAACGATTTGGGCAAAATTTACAATAGGTATATAGGGGTCAACGGGGGCTAATTCAATCTAAGTAGCTAGATATCTTATCTGGGAAAAAATATGCGTGCATGTTTCCTCGCCACTACTCAAAGGTTAGCTGGAAGAAATTCCTTACAGGGATAAGCTCGTCTTTGTACATTTGTCTCTTTCTGTTTTGTGTTTTTATATTACTGTATTTTGTAAGTGTTACTTACTTACTTACTAAATATTTGTCTGTTTTGACGGAGCAAAGTTGTTGCCTATATTCATTATCTCAGCAAGTTCAGCATCACAACATACCTAACATACGTATTCATATTCATCTTCATATTCATATTCATTTATTGAAGCATCCATGGTATTACATAGTAGGTTCAAAGCACCACTAAACACGTCCAATGCTAGACCTCCCTCAAGGTTCGCCACTCAAGGTAGACAGATACTGTGTCAGTCGCGTCCACCGCATTCCCGCAACCGTCGTCATTTTTTATGGCATAGCGATATGTCTCAATAACAAATCCACAATTAAATCGTCAAACTTTTATCTCTACTGAATCTCTAATAAGTCAGTGACCAGACGCCGCGGTTTCCGAAGGTCGAAATAAATTGGTTTTTATTTGAAAAGCCGTTTTTCCGCCGGCGCACATACGTAGATTTCAATTATTTAGGCGGCCAAATATATTTTTTTCTGGAAAATAGCTATACGTACAATAGGAAATTAAAATAAACTCTTTTTGATCCAAAAAAAATATAATTATTGATTATGCAACATATTTACATCGATAAAATACCAAAAATAAATATTATTTTAAAATTACCAAAGAAATAAAAAAAAATCTTATGAATTATTAGTTACAAGCATAAATATGGTAAAATATCGTATATCTATATCTTAAATATATACTTATTACAAATAAAACTACTTAAACACATATTTTACTTTGAGAGAATTCAAAGATTATTGGCTATCTCTAGAAGTATTTGGTTTGGCAGCCATCAACATTTCTATAGTTTCAGGTAGGAATGCTTTGTGACAAGGTTTCTTGATTTGTCTGCTTGAGCTGATCTGGGGGTCTGATGTTAATAAAAGCCTATTAAAAACATCTAAATTGCATTCCTTTCTAGAAAATTTCCTTGCTTTGTTAAGCCTGTACGACCGAAAATGCTTGTTCCGGGCTTCTGCTGCCTCCTCAGATAAATAAATCTCGAAAGTTCCTTCTAACCTATCTCGGTTGTTTTTTAGGAAAACTTCTTCATGTTTACCGGCTTTCATCCATCTTTTCATGAATTCGGTTTTAATATAAGCATATCTTTGCTTCAAACACTTTTTAGCATTTTCAGTGTTTCCATAACGTATCAAAAGAAAAGCTTCATACGAATCGAGTTTTTCCCTTAAACATGGTAAATTTTGTCTTTGTACCTGTTCAAACAGGTACTTCCGAGTCACTATTTTAGTACCCGAGGCACCAGACGGACCTAAAACAAAAAATAATTAGATTTAATACAATTTAGCACTAACGTGGTATTTTTCTCAATTTTGACCCCTAAGATTCAAATGCTCTTATTTTGGAAAAGCGCGGATTTCCGCGGCCAATTTTTTACTGGTATGATAGAAAAATAAGTAAAGTATTGAAAAATAAAGAAAACATTGCTCGAACGGACCCATAAGTTAGTTAAAAGACATATTTAATTGTCAGAAACACAAAAAAACTGACTTTTTTATAGAACTATTTTTGAAAAATTATAAGTTTATCAAGGGCAGTAAAAACAAAAAAGTTACTGTTGAAAAACATAGGTTCTTACCTGAATTACTGCAATCCATCACTGTCACTCGAAAATAAGTACTTGGAAAACAAATATGAATTTTACAAAAGTTGTAAGTTTAGGAGCGCCGAGAACTGACACGTACACGTTAAGCGACTATCGAATTCCGACTACCCTAGGGAAGCTCTTGCGCATCTACGAAGGGTGGGAGGGGGTGCCCATTGTATTCCCGGAACTGTTAACTACCTGAGTAAATGGTTATCTTATCATTAGTTTTTTTTTCGGATAACGAGTTTTGGCCGCCTAATTAGTTGAAATCGACGTATGTGCGGCGCCCGCCGTCACGGTTATTGGATGCGCGTACGCAGTTCAGCTGGCCATCGCTACCGTTTTTCGCGTGTTCTATCCATTTGGACGACTGAATTGTCTCAGTTAGTCACCCAGCCTGCTGTTCCGGCGGCCGGGTTCGAATCCCGCTAGGGTCAAACTTTGTGTTATGTCGTGGCGTGCTCATCATAGGTACAAAGTTTACCTCTAGCGGGTATGTTTGTACTCGAGCCATAGGTGTGTTTGTTTGTTTGTTTGTTCTTCCTTCACGTCGAAACAACTGGACCGATTTGGCTGAAATTGGGTATGGAGATAGTTTGAGACCTTGGGAATAACTTGAGACTTTTTATCCCGATATTCCTACGGGAACGGGTTTTTAACGGATTCAACTTTTTATTTCAATATACTATTATATAACTATAACCAACTATATGTATAGTATCATCGGGTACGCAAATTATAAGTGCACGCGGGACGAAGTCGTGGGAAAACGGCTAGTATTCATATATAATTTTTCTCTATATTTGTATTGTTATAATACCTATAGTTATAGCACCATAGTAGTATAAGCATTGCTTAGTTAGTGTTTCAAAATGATTCATGCTATGCAAAAGTAGTCATCGAGGTTTACAGTTCTCAGAGCCACTAGTTATTTTGAACCAACATGTACTACTACCTGGCCGAATGTGTGTACTGCGGCCTTTAGTCGGTTATGCGACAAAAAAGCAGCGCGCGCGCTCGCGCGTCAATTCTCTATCAAAACAAGTGTCGAGTTGCGCCACTTCAGGTTACTGTTGTTGTGGATTTTTCGCGCGTGCGCCGAGTAAAAAACAAGATTTGTATGTGACGCAACGCACCTGGGCTCGGTTGATGGCCCGGGAAGAGGTTTTTATACTTCGGAATTTGAGGAATTACGCATTTATCTTGTTTGGTACGTGTCAGGTGACTTTGTGAATCATTTATAAATTTTATGCCATGAAGCAGATTTTGAATTTTCAAATTTCGACACGTCACCCACAACATTGCTGCCCATTGCTGGGCATTGTTCTTACGATAGGGATGTACAGTCAGCAGCAGAAGTAGATAAGCTGTCCAGGTGTTCAAAATGACCTACACACGACCTTATTCTTAAGACGTTAAGGGCGTGTGTAGGTCATTTTGAACACCTGGACAGCTTATCTACTTCTGCTGCTGACTGTACTTACTTTGTGCAAAATTTCATTTATACTTACTTAGTACATTTTACACATCTTTTCGTTGAATATTATGCGAACTGTACGCCACAGCGACGCGAACTAAAGATGTTTGTAAAGTTCCTATCTTGCATAGGCTATGTGCTGGACTTAAGAGTACCTACAACTCAAACTCTCTCGTGATGGGAGGAGGCCTTTGCCCACCAAATAGAGCCTCCGTGCCCACCGGCGGCGCCCGTTGGGCAAATTGGGGCAAACTGGGGTTGGAAACCGTTCAAGGCGGGCATGAGGGGCGTAAAAAGCTTGCAGCCCTTTTGGCTTGTCTTTGTCTCGCGTTATATGGTCTTTACCCAACCTTAAAACGCGAGACAAAGACAAAGTAAGCTTTGCGTGAAACTTTGGGCACGTTTTTTAATTGTGAACGAAGCCGACCTTCTGGCTGACGTCTTTAAGATCGATTTTTATTGTTTCGAAGTTGACACTACTCGCTCCAGATGTACTTATGTGCGGCTGCCTTGGCCAACAGCTGGATACCAACGCCACTTTAGCACCTCTACACACTCGTGGTAACGGTCACTTGCACACAGAGGCTGTTGTGGATTGATAACGTAGTTGTAGATACTCTAAAAGTCTCCGTGAAGTCAGTAAGTCTGTCAGTAACAATAATGTACGACGTTTGTCGCAGAGAATGCGGTGCCGGCGGCCACTAAGCAGAAACGCCGCACGTACCTGCTCAAGCGAAAGGCGCTGACGACGGGCTTCTTCGACCAGAGCCGCAAGGACGGTGACAAAGATAAAGGTAACTTATATCGTCTTGATTTCATACGTAGGTACTTAATCTATTTAGTGACTAAAATGACTGAGAACACAACCTAATTTTTTGTCAAAAAATACAGTGAAAAGTGGACAAATCATTTATAACGTCACTTAGTTAGACCGTCACTTAGACCGCCTGCTGTATGCCATACCTTTTTGTGTAATTACATAATGTCTACTGTTCCTTGATTGTGTGGTGTTCAATAAAGTATATTGTATTGTATTGTATTGTATTGTAGTTCTAAAGTCTAAAATGGTAAGTGTGTTTTGTAGTAAGTCTCTGGTGTGTAGCGTTGCTACGCATTTGTGAGTGCTTATTGCTACGAAGCTACGAAGGTCTACGCCGTAGCGTGCGTAGGCACACAATAAGTTCAACTTGAGCAAGCAATTTGTGATGCAGTTTCATGAACGAAATGTGTCGATTTTCTTTATACATTCAAATGCTTTGAAAATGGGCCCGAAAACCACCAATAACACTACATATTATTATATGGGTAGTAAAGTCAGTCTTTCTGTTCGCGATAAACTCAAAAATTTCGGAACGGATTATCATGCGGTTTTCACCAATAAATATAGTAAGTACATGAGGAAGGTTTTGGTGCATAATTTGTTAAACTATACTTACTTACTACACGTGCGGGGCGGGCGGCTAGAAGAATATATTATTTGTATGAGACAGAGTATAGTATTAATTATTTGCATGTAGATAGGGATGCATGTGGATATGTTTGAATAGAAGCAGGTGGCGTTTTGTGGTGTCTGCCTACCCCAATGGGAGACAGGCATGACTTTATGTACGTGTATGTATTTATGAAGAAGAAGAAGAACAACAAAATATTGATTCAATATAAAACACACAGAGATCTTAACTGACTAAGAGCGGTTTCACATTATCCGATACGATATCGGTGTCGGACATAAAATGTATGAAATCTAAGAACGTTCACTTTGTAGGATAATCATTTCATACATTTTACGTCCGACACCAATATCGTATCGGATAATGTGAAACCGCTCTAAAAGGGCAAGTAATTTCAACACATGGGTGTGCAAGGGGCCCGCAATGTGTGCGCATGAATAGGCTCTGACTCAGCATATGTTGCAGTCGAAGGACTACGACGCTGTTATTCTGCCAGGACCTCCTAGCAAGAGTGCGAGGCGCGAAAATGACTATTTAGAGGATACTGATGGGGTTTCATGCGATAGAAGTTACAAGAAGTGTCGGACAAATTATCAGTAGTGGAATAAGAACAGTTATTTATCGCAGAAACTTATGTTAATGTTGTGTATTTTGATCTCAAATTCGATGTAATGATATGGTAAGAGTGATTTACTACAGCAAGTCTGTAGTAGCCAGGAATGCTGTGAGTAAGACAGGCGGCTGCCAATACCACGGTATGCGGCTATTTCGCTATTCTAATATACATATACACATATATTCATACAGATATCTGCGGTGGGAAGTGCTGCTTTCGCGAGAAACGACGAAAGTTTGATGTTTCTTAACTTCAATATTCTTATCTTTAATATTCAAAATGAACATCAACATTATAACGGTAGATTTTAAATCTTGTTTTTATTTTTAATCGATCACCTGGGATAAGTTTAGCAGAAAATTTGTACAATTTAGAGCGTTATCACACTTGCGATTCGCGAGCGAGTTTTGTATGGAGGCGAACACGAGTTCGCCGCGTACGAGTTTTGTATTGAAAAACGCTTTCAACTCGCTCGCAAATCGCAAATGTGATAAGGCCCTTAGAGTCGTATGAGAGATTGAGATAAAAATGATAATTATCAATTCTTGTTTGAAAATTAGTAATTGAAAAATTGGATTTAATTATGTCTTAAAAGTACCTATGTACGTCTGATCGATGTCCGAGAAACATATTAAGTCCTATAATAAAATCTGAGTTTTCACTGGCATCGCTTACGCTAGTAATGGGTTGTATTCTTGATCTCTAAAAGGGAGTAACCGCGAATAAAGCATACCTACAATTGACAACATTTCATTTTTTTAACACGGCTATTTTATTAGTTAGAAAGTATGGAAAAATTAAAAAGACACGTATTTTTAGGGTTCCGAACCTCAAGAGGTAAAAACGGAACCCTTATAGGATCACTCGTGTGTCTGTCCATCCGTCTGTCACAGTCGATTTTCTCCGGAGATAAGTTATTGACCTATAGATTACAGGAAAATTATTAATAAGTCCATGGTATTTGAAATCTATCATATAAAAGAGCTTATCCTGTGAAACGGTTTGAAAATGACGTCATTGAAAATAATCAAGGGTCGGAACCCTCTGCACACGAGTTTAACTAGCTTCTTGTCCGGTTTTTTTCTTTTTCTTGTGAGTCGTCAATTTCATACATAAAATTCAAATTAAAAAACTCGTAAGTCAAAATTGACGTTGTCGCTCTTTTTGCGCATAGATATAGTTCTGCGCATAGCGCTCGCTCTTTACCGAGGGTGAGCGAATT
The DNA here is from genome assembly GCA_963971205.1 of Aethes cnicana. Classification (NCBI taxonomy): domain Eukaryota; kingdom Metazoa; phylum Arthropoda; class Insecta; order Lepidoptera; family Tortricidae; genus Aethes; species Aethes cnicana. The sequence continues at coordinate 11,693,266 of OZ020289.1, read as the reverse complement.
GAGTGAGATGACGTCACACACCATTCACCACTAAAACACGATTTTCTCTAAAAGTACTGAACGAAAACATCTGAAACTATTGACTCCTTTAGACGAATATACCGAAGTGGTTTTCTACTAAAATTTTGAAATGTTGTCAATTATTTTATCCAATCACATTTGTTGGCAAGTAGAATCCTTGAAACTTTTGCACACTCTCATATCATCCTACGACTAACTAGTATACTATCGGCAAAAACACGTGATTGTTATTCTTATAGTTCAGACGATACCGGCCGAACTGAGACAGAGCAGGCTATGTCTGTCCCGCTCTGCCGTAAATATCCCAGATGTCTTCATCCCGATGAACCCGTAGTTTAACTTTACGGTTGTATCATTAGAAATAACGTACGAATTGATTTCCACACGTGGAAAGTAGATTTATGGTGCTATTGATTTATTGTGTTTTAAAGATTGAGCTCTTTGTTTGGCTTCACGGTGTCTTCAGCTGTTTTTTTTTTTTAGTAAACTAACTTACTCGTAAATATTGTGTGTGAAATTCGGAATCCAAACTTCAATTGATGAAAGTCTTCGAAGCTTGTGTTCATTTCACGCTCTTAAATCACTTGAATTACAGTCATCATCATCATCATTTCAGCCGATAGACGTCCACTGAAGCCTCCCCCAAGGCGCGCCACTCAGACCGGTCATGTGCCACTCGCATCCACCGCGTTCCCGAGACCTGGATACCTTGCACTTTGACTTTGCGCGTGAATGACAGTGTGTTGGTTGTAATTTGACGATCGAGTTGTAAGTTTAATGTAGCTTATTTCTTTCAGACTTTAATTAAATGTCAATATCAAATCAGAATACACATAAAACCAGCAGCCAGATTATTTCAGCTAGTAAAGTAACTTGCTAGAAAAATTGAACGTCAAATGCGACGCGTGCCTATAAAAAGAAAAGGAATTTTGAAATGGCGTTAAAGTTGCAGAGGCGCGGGCCGAATTCCAAGCGCACTGCCAGCGTTCACAATATTTACGAACGCGAATTATCAACACCGTGTGATAAAAGAATATCGATCGTTGTGTTCGAGAACTCGAGAGTCTTAAGCAGTATTCCTTTGAAGATCGTGATTTTATGAATTGTAAATGATATTAAAATGGAGTGATGAAAAACAGCTATTTCGGACGCGCGGCTAAGTGTTTATTGGCAGTTTTCTCTCTGTATCATCGGAATTTGGATTCATAGCCGTCGTAAATATATTATTTTTCTGTATGTGAAAATTGTGAAAGCGTGGCCTTGAACGTTCGGTATAAATATTAAAATGATATGATAAATAATATGCCTTAATACTAGATCACATTGGGTAACTTACATTTACGGGAATCGCCTGCAACGTCCAAATATGTGAATGCCAGATAGAGGTTCACGTTAACTTTTTATGCCCATGTCCAACATTTGTATTGAACCATTTCATGTAGGAAGATACAGGTCGCGACACGTAATTTTGTGCGGTGAGCAAAAGTAGACGGGATTTCTGCGTATGTTTACGACTGAAGGGCCAATAAGCGTGCGCGCACGACATAGCGCCCGCTGCGTCCCACGCCCCTCTGCCGATGAGACCTTATTTTTGACTTCTGCGCATCGAAGGTCACTGCTCAAGTTACGTAAAGTTCCGTGCCGATGCCTCATCACATCATCAAATGAGAAATTCTCGCCACATAAAAGATACTTCTTTAAAAAAAAAACTCGTATATTCCTGTTGCTTTAGTCACAGGGCTATTTCCCCACCTGTGCTCGATGCTCAAAATTAAAGTATCATTGAGTGTTTATTCTAAAATTACAGTAAGTGCATCATCGGGCCCACTCGTTGGACCCGGCTTGTTCTTATCTCGCCAATCAGTTTCGCTCTGCCAGCGTACCGGGACTCGAATAGCTATTCTAGCGGTTTTAGCTAGGAATAGATTATTTGCCTTTTAAGCCTGAATAATCTGAATTAAGTTGTCATCATTATATTTTGATAATCCAGGCCTTTTTTGAAGGTCCAGCGACTTGACCTCGTTTTGAAGTGTAGGTACAATCTTTTAACTGATTTATTTACCCGTGCGGACAGCGGACTGAAAAATGATTATTATTTACGTATCGACTATTATCACGACTTAAGGCTGCAACTCTGAGCTGACTGTGGGCTGATTTTTCAATCGTCAGATAAAACTTATTCTTCGGATAGTCCATACAAAATTTAAATGTGTTCCAGAACAAATTCAAATTTTCTACGGGCTATTCGGCGAATAAATATCTGACGATTGAAAAATCAGCCCTATATGAGCTAAATAATGACACTAAAATCATGCTTCTAAGACCAATAGTTTTGTAGTTATTAAAGTTAAGACGGGATAAACCAATTCGTGACGAAATGTGACATGTATGTTTCATTGTGATTTTAAAGAAGTTTCACGTGAAAAAGTGACAGTGATTTGGATCTGCAGCCTCGCTATATTGGGTTTCTGTTCTCCTTCGAGATTGGAAAGCGCATCAATGTCTCTGCATTGCAAGTATCTAGGTACCTATAGGCGGCGCTATTTTCCATCATGAAGCTAGCAGGAAGAATCCTGCTGTCAGTCTAGAATACTCGTATAACAAAACAACGCAAATTCCGATTCAATTTAAACTTGAAAGTCGCCGAAGCTTCACCCAAACACCGTCTGCGTCAGACGGTCTAGTGAACTGTCTGTTTACCGTGCTATTTGATTGATCCCGCGGAATTGTTGTTTGTTACTAGGCGTCTATGGACCGGAATACATGGCTAATTGGTCGAACGATACACGTGGAGGCTGATAATGTAACGTCTGAGTAATAAACTTACCAATGCCAACTCGAAAACTCTCATTGTCACAGAGATTTATTATATGGAATTATACGGTTGTCCAATAGTCCTTTTCACATGCACACGGCTACGGCACGGACAAATGGAGAAATGAAGGCTATTAAAAGTGAATTCACCCACAGGTAGTATTTCCACTATTACTTGACTGGATTCAGGTCGGTAAACGCTGTTTTTTTTATCAAATATTTGTACGATAACTATGTATTTGTAACAGTGTAGGCGCCGCGATCGTTATTAATAGGCCGCGCCGAGTGCGTCCGTCGGCGGCTGATACATTGTTCGCTAACAGCCGGGATCGACGTCTGATATAGAAAACCGTGTAACAATGTTTAATAGAGCCTATATTCAGGTCAGTGCAAATTTTCAGCCAGTTCTAAGCTGCTGTTCTGTTTGTGTTATGCGTTGCTAACCGTATGCCTGATTTACACCAATCAGAATTCGCCTATCTGTGAACCTAATAAACATTCTCATTGGTAGTGCAACTTAGTTCAAGTGTGGAACTGTGGATTTGGCAGGAGCAGAACAGGAAGTAGAGTGGACTGCTTTTCAGTGAATAAGAAGACAATTTTAAAAAACAAGCATGTGTTAAGGACAACAGTACTGTAAGGCAGCAATCAAGGCGTTAACTGTAGGTACCTACTGTTCCGGTGTGAAATCAGAATGTGTTTTACGTAAATGAATGATGAATGGATACTGAATTCCTGAAAGTGCATATTGATTAATTAGGAAATGGTCTTCACAAATGTATCTAAGCCATTCCGATATACTTACTTATATGAGCATTCTTAAATTAAAATTCCTTCATGAACTGCAAAAGATGAAACTCACGGCACGGGTCCAATTCATATACACCATCATCATCATCATCATTTCAGCCGAAAGACGTCCACTGCTGGACATAGGCCTCCCCCAAGGCGCATCCACCACATTCCCGCGACCTTTACAAGGTAGTCACTCCATCTTGCTCCATTCATATACATAACACGCCTTAAAACGTTTTATGGGGTTAATACACGTATAAATCCCATTTTCTTTACCGTTAGTATTGAGAGCCGGCCTTGTCCTTCATTGAATTTATGTTGTCAACAATTGCTGTGTTTGGATAACCCAAAAACATTATTTTTGGGTGGACCTTGAGGCAACAATGTTATATTGCTGCGAATAGGTGCCGATCGGCGCGGCCATAATATTTATAGTTAGCGGGAAAGCACGGCTGGGGCACCTGGGGCGTTAATCGGTCAGCGCTTAATTAAAATAAAAAGAATATTTACAACTTGTAAAAGTATATTAAAATAGAGGCTATAAATAGAATTTTGTCCAAAATCACTGGTTTGGGATAGGGTGCCCAGAAGTCTGGCTGCATTGCCACGTTGGATGGCAGTGCTAATTCTTTTGTATAAGTAGAAGCCAGCCCTTTGGTCATCCGAAGCTTCAATGAGTTTTCTCGAAAAACTTTTGAAAAAACTCAAAGTGCTCTGTCCCCAGGGTCCCATGGTTTCGAATGCCAGTGGTTCGAAGACGTAGCCCGAACCAATGCCGTTGCCACTCCGCGGAATCAGCAACAGCACCGGCTCTGGTGACCGTGGAATAGACCGTGGAATCGACGCAGGTGGCGTCCCACACATACAAGGGGACAAATGCCCTGCTAAATGTATCACACACATGTGGTGACATGTCGAGCGACATAACTGGCGACATCGCGCGACGCATGTCGATAGCGATGTCCATGTCGAGCGAAGTCCGCCAACGTCACGCCACTTCACCCAAAGTCGCTGGCGACACTCGTGTGTCGCAGGAGATTTGTCCCCTAGTATATACCGGTTCAAGTCGAAAGTCTTCGACCAGTGTGTGTTGCCAGTGATGACTTATGGTTCCGAGACGTGGGCGCTTACGATGGGCCTCATAAGAAGGCTCAAAATCACTCAGAGGGCAATGGAGAGGGCTATGCTCGGGGTTTCTCTGCGTGATAGAATCAGAAATGAATCCTCATTTCTGATTCTATCACGCAGAGAAACCCCGATATGCGGATATCCATCCGTAGTAGAACTAGGGTCACCGACATCGCCCGAAGAATTGCGAGCCTTAAGTGGCAGTGGGCGGAGCACATTGCTCGCAGGACTAATGGCCGTTGGGGCCGGAAAGTTCTCGAGTGGCGCCCGCGAACCGGGAGACGAGCTGTCGGTAGGCCTCCAACAAGATGGAGCGACGACCTCGTGAAGGTCGCGGGAAACCGGTGGAAGCAAGTAGCACAGGACCGGTCTGATTGGCGAGCCTTGGGGGAGGCCTATGTCCAGCAGTGGACGTCTTTTGGCTGAAATGTCTAATTTCTACCTCTCGAAACGTGTTTCGCCTCTCTCCGAGGCATCATCCGGAGTTGTTGACCGCTCGATTTTTTCGTCATTTCATCAAATTATTCGTAAACTCACCAACCTATTCGTCATTCCTCACCGAATTATTCGTCACCAACTAGAAATATATTAAAAACCTAATATACATGCTTAGAATCGATAGCTGATTCTCTGGGTAAAATATCGTCACAACGTTTTGCTTGACCCTGTATTGTAATAGGTACATTCCCTCGAAAAACATAACCCTCCTTCTGGTGAAGTATTAATTCCTTTTGAGTTATCATCTCCCACTTTAGTAACCTGTGGAAACCTTGCTCTACACTACAATCTGAGTACATCGTATTTTTCTGTTTGTGTTGAAACTCCGCCAATTTTCCTTATTGCTGTGAAAGTAATGGCTTCCTCAAATAATTGGGTCAGGGGACTTATTCGCATTTGTAAATATTAGGTCCTTACATATGAAATTGGCGTTTCATATGGCAGAAATGAAAACGATTTTTTTTTATGAAACTATTTTTTTATTTAGTCAAAGTATGTACCATGGCTATCTATGCACTTTTGCCATCTCGAAGGTAGTTCATTGATTCCTTTACTAAAAAAAGTGTGTGAGCGAGAATCAATAAAATCTTTGAAGGCCGTTTGGACAGCCTCGTGAGAATTGAATTTTTTTCCTTGCATGAAGTTGTCCAAATTCCGAAAAAAATGGTAATCAGTTGGAGCAAGGTCCGGGGAGTATGGTGGGTGTCGAAGACATTCCAGTCGCAGCTCCCGTAGTTTTGCGGCCGTCAAACGTGCCGTATGTGGTCGAGCGTTGTCCTGAAGCAGCAGTGGGCTAGATCGATTGACCAGTCTGGGTTGTTTAATGGCTAGCTTTTCCATCATCGTTTGCAATTGTTGACAATACACATCAGCCGTGATTGTTTGCCCAGATCTTAAGAAACTGTAATGGATGACACCGGCACTAGTCCACCAGACACTTACCAGTACCTTTTTCTGAGTCAACTTTCGTTTCGGGCAGAATTTGGCTGGTTCACCTGGGTTCAACCATTGTGAAGAACGTTTCCGGTTGTCGTACAAGATCCATTTTTCATCACAAGTAACGATACGATTCAAAATGCCTTCATTATTGTGCCGGTTGAGAAGTGAAACGCAACACTCGACGCGTGTTTCTTTGTTTGCGTCGCTCAATTCATGCGGTACCCATTTTTCAAGTTTTTTCACTTTTCCAATTTGTTTCAAGTGAATCAAAATGGTTTTATCACTCACACCGAAGCCTGCCGCTAACTCTGACGTGGTTTGCGATGGATCTGCTTCCACAATTGCTTTTAATTCTTCGTTATCAACTTGTGTCTCCGGCCGTCCACGAGGCTTGTTCTGTAGGTCAAAATTTCCAGAACGGAAACGTTGGAACCAATAACGTACCGTATTTTCTTTTGCAGTAGCTTCCCCATACGCATTGTTAATCCTACGAGCCGTTTCTGCAGCACTAGTGCCGAGGTGAAACTCATATTCGTAAATATAGCGATATTTTAAGTTCTCCATATTGTGAACAGAACGATGTGAAAGAAAAACAAATGACGCGATAACAAATAAATTTCGTAATTCGAACACAGAAATACATGGTCTTAAATTTGAAATAAATTTGAATTTGGAATTCCTAGCCGAACGCCACATATTTTGAATCAAAGTTGCCAGTTCGCCAAACGCCAATTTCATATGTAAGGACCTAATAGTAAGATGGGATTTCCTAATAACCCTAAACAATAATAAATAATACTTACATTATCTCTCTATTAAGCGAATATTAAATTGGAATATTATTCAAATAGTCTTGAAATTGAGATAGGAAATCCATTACTCCGAAAAGCTCTTTAAATAATTTAAATCTTGCTAAATTAATACATCGTCATTATTATTATAGGAATTTCAAATGAATCTCTTTCAAGAGCTCTTAAAGGCCGGCAACGCATTGGCAACCGAATTCCACGCGGACGAAGTCGCGGGCAGAATCTAGTTTTAGATAAGAGTATTTACGAAATTTTATTTAAAATATAATGATGTTATAGCTTTAACGTGTATGTGTGAATTTTTTGTCTCGCCAGTTGGTTTCGACGAAAGCTGCGCCCGCGCAGATTAATATGAACAATAGATCACACGGGCCGAGGGCCGCTAATGACATAATTTAAACCCATTATAATTCGTTTGTTTTTACGCTTTATAAGTTATGAGGTTTTTCAGAAACAGTATTTTATTTCCGTTTCACGTACCTATTCGTGTCTAGTGTTAACGTAATAATTGAGTTGTGTTTTTTTTCGGTCGAGCTGCGCCATACAAACGTTTCGTATAAAAATGTTGGTGGATACTTCCACAGCAGCGCACGACCACGCTACGCACGTTTAGCGTGTGCAGTGGGGTTCCGGCCTAATCGCGCTAGGGACAAACCTGTGAGAGCACGAGCGTTTTTTGTTTGTCCTTGAGTCATGGATATTTAAATTTATATAAGTTTTTATATCGTTGTCTAGTGCTCATAGTACAGTCGAGTTCGCCGTTATATACACACTTTTGCACCTTACCACGTTGTAATAAGGTCCAAAAGTGTACACATGTTAATGAACTCGACTGTACAAGCTTTGCAAGCTTCATAGTAAAATTGTACGTTAGTATAACTGCGATATCATATAGCACGACGCGACCTCTGAAACAGACGTACCTGCACTAATTTAATTTGTTTTTTTTTGACGTGATAAACGTATTCTAAATTGATGAACGCCGGCTGCGCTCACGAAAAAACGCAATAGTAGCGTTGTAGCGTTACGTGACGTTATCGCGCATAAAATTATCGTTCGTAAACCGACTTTATAGACAACCAAAGTTGCCATGTGTACGGTCTCCTGAGTCACTTTTTAAAACTTTAATTTAATGGATTTAAAATGCACCAGATGTGGGCTTTTCAACCCCTTCCTTGAGGCACTTTTAATAGATGTAGTGTTGATAAAAACTAGAATTAATGGAAGAGCGGGGCTGCCTGACACACCTATTAAATACTTACTAGGCAGCCCCAATCACCTTTGTAAAAAACCCTACTTATAAAAACAATAAAGATTTTTTCATTTTTTTTCATTTTCATTTTCACTTTTAACCATCTTAATAGTGCATTTTGTAATTCTAACCAGTTTTTCTTAGAAACTCCTCTCTTTTGTCTCCTGACAAACGGAACTGAATGACAACAAGAGATAGTTTTATGACCCAATTATTATTTATCAATCATCATTTATTGCACGTAAATACATATTAGTAATCTATTGTAAAGTTTAGCTGGGGATAGCGCCGTCAGAATAGACGGCCTTTGGGCTAAGGATGGCGGGCTATATTTAGAACTCCTGATGCCTAGTAACAGCATGAGATGCACCTAGATTTGACCTGTAAATAAACGACGGGCTTCCTATTTATCTATTTAAACATTATTGCACATTAGTAAAAACCAACACAGAAGGCGAACTTAATGCCATAAGGCATTTTCTACCAGTTACACATCCATACTAATATTATAAATGCGAAAGTAACTCTGTCTGTCTGTCTGTTATCTCTTCACGCTTCAACCGCCGGACCAATTTGGATGAAATTTGGCATGGAGTAAGTTGGGGTCCCGGGAAAGTACATAGGCTACTTTTTATCCCGGAAAAACGCATCCCGTGGGAGCACGATAACCGAATTTTAACGCGGGCGAAGTCACGGGCAGAAGCTAGTTTAGGAGTCTTCTCGTGACCACGGCCGTTGCATCGCGGCCGAAACGTCGAGGTAAAATACAAATAGTTTTTACGCGGTTAAGTCCCGATAATAGTGTGTTTAATAGAAGCTAGTTTCTTATAAATTAGGATGTTTGGTGGGTTTGGTTGGGGAAAAACTTTTACGTTCTACGTAATCCTGCAACGAGTAAATAAAAAAACTTGTCCTAATCCATAAATGCTCTATCATTTGCATTTCTACATCCTCCTCTAACATCCAATATAACAACACAAGTATACTTCAACGATTTTTAGGGTTCCGAAGTCCACAAGGAACCCTTATAGTTTCGCCATGTCCGTCCGTCCGTCCGTCCGTCCGTCCGTCCGTCCGTCTGTCCGCACTATTGCTCGGAGATGCTTAGGTCTAGAGAGCTGTAATTTGGCATGAATATGCATATTAGTTACGCTGACAAAGTGTGGTACAATAAAATTTTGAAATATATTTTTTTATAGGGTACCTCCCCTACTCGTAAAGTGGGGATGTATTTTTTTTTTCTTGTGTACCCCATGGTGCGGCATATCGTTGAATAGGTCTTAAAAATATATTGTGAGTTTGTTAAAACCATTTTTTGATTAATTTATGCGTTTGTGAAATATTAAGTTTTAAAGTGCTATTTTTTGTTAGGGTCACGTGTCCCCCCCCCCTGCCAGCTAAATGGTGGTATTTGGATGGCTGAAAAAAATCACGGTTGTGGCATATATAACGTAGTTGAAAGGAAAACTATCAGAGCTAAGTAGGCTATACAAACTTACGAGTAATAGTCGACCAACTTATGATGATGATTTTTCTCGAGCGGCAGGGGCGTCGGGCGGGCACGTCATACCAGCGGTATGACGTGCGCTAGCTAGATGCTAATAAGTCTTAGAAAGGTACTGTGGGCATCGTCAACTTCGGAACCCTATACTTTGCGCGTGGCCCGACACGCACTTGGCCGGTTTTTTTTTATACTGAGCTATAGACAAAAACAAAAATAAAACCATTGACGAAAAGTGCGCCCTTCTTCATCCCAAGTGAAATAGGAAGATGATAAGTATGTATCAAGACAGTGTTCAGCAGCTTTATGCTTAGGTTGATCAACCGACGTACATTGTAACACGGTAGGTAGGTACTAACAGATTTTACCATGAGATCGGGTTTTCCGGGAGTTATTTCGCAATAGAAGAAGAAGAAGAAGAAATACATTTATTCACACCACATACGACGCACAAAACCCAAAAAAAAGGAACAGACATGAAAAAAAGGAAAACAAATGGAATAGAAAAAATATACAAACAATTTATAGTGTGTGTGTGTGTCAGTGCGGCAGTAAATTGGCCACTGGCTCAGCATAATGCTGGGATGGATGCACCCCAGCGCTGATTTTCAGCCAGCACCGTCTGTGTGACTCACGGACAATACAACCATTGGTCCCGACGCCCTTGACCAAAACCCCAGTTTCAAGGACCCCATTGACGTCAGTTCAGTGCAGGTATTTAAGTACTGTTAGTGTTTACCGCCGCGGCGCCTGTTTACAAAATATGCACAATGGCTGTTTCCAATGTTGCAGTGGGCTTTGTGACTTTTGTGAGCCGCAAATTGATTGTGATTGGTAGTTGGTTATTTGACAGACGCTGAAAGGACTGTTGACAGGAGCTGATAGTGCCGGAGCGCGCAATAGCATATAGGACGACTTGATAAGGGTTAAAAACTTGTTTAAGGTTTGATTGGACAAGGCCAATCCGTGGCAATCCGTGATAATCCGTGAGATAAGATACACATTTGATGCAGCTTGTTTAATCCTACATTTCTCATATACATCGGTGTACAGAACAGTTGTAAACAGCACAAGCACAGACAGTGGCGTGCACAGAGATTTTAGACAGGGTAGACAACAAAATATAAAGTAATATTAGACTTCCCAAATAGGTACCTATTCAGCATATTTTCTCATCTTTTCGATTAATAATGGCGTATACTTAAGTCAATACAAATATCCATGTACCTAAACAATGGAAACAGAATAACCAGTGCACCCCGGGGGCCAAGAATAGTATTAGTATTTCGTATTCAAACTCGGGTTATCTTGTACCTACACCGGCCTTATTCGATTAAAACTTGCTAAAAGAAAGTTTTGAAAATGCACCATTTTCAATGGTTCATAGATAGCACACATCCACTAAAAAATAATCGCAGTTTACAAAATATTCATTGTAAAAAAACTTTCCTGTTTATTAGTATCAATATTTTCAAAGCACAAGAACAAACCAAACGACATCATTTCAGCCGAAATATAATTTAATAACAAAAAAGATAAATAGAAAAACGACAAATAATATTACAACAAGAATACGTATACAAAATGCTGCAAGCGCTTCGAAAAGACATGTCTAAACTCCGCCGGTATGCTTGCGTGCGTTTGGTTCATACGCCTCCCGTTAGTTGGCGCTGTCGTCGTGCACATTGGCAATATGATGACGCACGCAAGAACGTTTTCGGACGGAAGACAGAATTGTGTCCGTCTTTCTCGTTGAAGGTGCGTAGCGGCGCTAGTGTATTGAATTGCGACTGTCTTCAGATGTAACTATTGAGTACAGATGGAGCTGTTTTGTAATTTAAGAATTTAAGTTAATGCGTAATGTACTGATATTTTATATGTAGATGAAGCTATTAGGTATCGTAATAAAGCAAATTAGATAGCGTTGGGGTAGGGTAGACAGTGTCTTTTTGTCTGTATGGAGTGCACGCCACTGAGCACAGAATATTTAATAGTAGGTACTACGTAACGTACAGAATGGCCACGGAATCAGCCGCCTGAATCTAGCCGCGCAACTCGCGCCCAACTCGCCTTACGGAGACGGTGAGTGAAACATTGGCCCGCGTAGTGGTACACACACAAGTGTAGGTACAGATGTCCTCGCACGCACAGACGTCCTCGCACGCAAACAACTTCATTCTAATTGTCTTCGAGATCGTGTTTTTATAGACCGTGTCCACCGTGTGGCACAAGTATGCCACTCAAACAAGGATACACAATATAACAAATGCTACAAAACAAAACACCGATAAATACTATCGCCAGCGCTATTTGTGAAACACGAATTTATTAATCATGAAATAGCAAACGTTTAGTACTATGTCGCGAAATTCAGTCCCCCCAGCTAATTCGAAATGTTTGGAAGTATTCCAGGGAAATAATTCTCAGTTATACCCAAGGCCAGAATTGCAACAAGTTGACAATGAACCTTAGCCATTAAATATGTATTTACCGAATAACAGCGAGTATTTGACTAGTATTTATGGGAATTATCCCATAAAGAAAAATGGTTTAAGTAAATGTGAAGAATGGTTTTCGATTCATTCAATTCATTCATGATGTATTTAACCGAAATATGTTTATAAAGAAAATGCAGGAAACGAACAAAGCAACCCAGGCAGTCTCTTCGAGGCGGGCAGCGCATTAACACAGAATACTTACGGCATTAGTGACGGTTCCTGCTGTTGCAAACCTTTATAGGCGGCTGTGATCACACGTGCAGCTTGCCTGTTTGTCCGTCTTGAAAATGAGCACTTTGTACTGTCCTCAGATTCGCCAGCCGGCAGCGTGTTCGGCGTGCCCCTTTCCCAATGCGTGGAGACGGAGCGGGCGCTGCGGCGACAGCACGGCGGCTCGCGCGCCTCGCTCACATCGCTCGGAGCGCTCGATAAGACGGATGATGTGAGTACAACGTTTACTTCCACCATGGCAGGTGGATTGCATGGTGGCCGGCGGGATGACTTGAAAGTTTCCAAATGGTCACGTCGATAGGCTTCCAACAAGATAGAGCGATGATCTTATGAACTTTCCAAAGCGTCAGATATTTCTGTTTTAAAGGCAATTGTAAACTAACAGTGTGCTCCGGAGCATATTTCTCGCAGAGCTGAATGACCGATGGTGCCAGAAAGATCTAGAATCGCGCCCGTACAACAGTTGTCTCCTTGTGTACGGGCGCCATTCTAGAGCTGTCGGTAAGCCTCAAAAATATGGAACGAATATCGCAGGAATAAAAAGACTCTAATGCATCATAACTCGAATTATTCAATGTGGCGAGATTTGGGCGAGTCTAGCAGTGGATATGTATCGGATAACATGATGATGCAATGTGAGATATTGAAGCGTAAACGAACCGAAAGCGACTAGTGCATTAACATAAAGATATATTGGTATGCGTCTAATCCAAATAATCAATCAACAACAAACAAACGCACGAACACGATAGCGCGATAAAAAAAAAACGATGAGATGAATCGACATTACAAATTGGTAAAATGACATTTGCTTTACAATGGACTCGTGATGTAGATTATTCTCATCACGAGACGTCCATAAATAGAGGAAAAATCTATCAATAGACGTCTTTGACGAATTAAAACGCTCCAACTATCAATCGGTCTATATACTTATGTCGTCTATTTTCTGCTTGTACCCGGTATGCTAGCACCAGTGTATTCTGAGCTGTGAGAAGATACGGCCTCTCCCCGATGGGGTAGACCCTAGCTCTAGTGTCGGGGAGGGGCAGGGAGTCAGAGTTGAGTGGCCGGGTGTATGCGAGTGCGGTTTGGCATTATATGTATACTTGAGCTCAGAAATAGTCGCGTGTCCGCGCCAAGATACGTCGCCACCTGGAGCCGTCCACCACGTTGCAGTTTCGGCGCTCGCGGCCTGCACTGTGGTTAAGGTAACATTGAAAACACTCAGAAATGCAAGTCTTCAAATAAATGTTAAAAATACTCTTGCTTTTTAGTCAATTTTTTGAAATTTTATTATTACCAATTATTTGGCTTGGAAAGGTTCAACAGGCACTTTTGAAGAGGTAGATTTTTACCTGCCTGACAAGGGTAGGTTGTACGTAATGTTGTAATTTTGCTTTTGTGACGTTCAGTATTGGAATCGACATCTAAAGATTTTATACTTATTCGGTGATCGCTACCCATCAATAAGTTAAGTAAGTCTAATTTTGAAAGTCTATTTACGAATTTGAATTTATTGTAACCGCAAATAAAATTATGCAAGAGCGTTCATTTATCACTATCACTACATGTCACACGAACAATATTCTTGCCAATGGATAACAGGGATTCAGGGTTTAGCAGGTACCTACCTAAAAGCCTATATCTGTGCAAAGTAGGATTGGTCCGCTATACCATCTATAGACGTTTATATTTCTGTCAAACTCCAAATCTGCTTTGGGGCATAAAGCATATCCTATCCGCCGCGGCGTCTACAACATTTCGATTAGACTAGTTGGAATGAGCAGGTTATCAGGAGTTATTTGCGGGCCGTTGGGCAACTCCGCCGGCGTCACGCTGACGTCAGTCGCTCGCTATGTCAATCGAATTGAAAAATTGCGTAAACAAAGTGATTTTGTTAAGATTTCTATCTTACACAACAGCTAAATGGAATTGGAACACATTCACTTGTTATTAAGATTTCTACCTACTTACTATATATTTTTACATGGGATTTCCACCTGTTTTTAAGAGCAAGGTGTTGGGTTAACATTTCTGCAAAGGTGCTTCCACATAGGACTGTTTTTTGTGTATTTATGCTGTAAAATGTGTCTTCAGTGCAATGAATAAATGTATTTTTTCTTCTAATAGCATTGTTTGCCACGTAGTTATGAAAGTACTTAGTTGAGTTTGTGTGATTTAGGTAAGCAAACTAGCACACAACAAAGTCCACCTGATGGTAACGTCACTTCGGCCAATGGACGTTACGTGAGAAATGATAAGATTTCGAATGCGTTGCCAGCCGTGAGACCTCTACTCTATGCCAGTAATTTCACCGATAAACTTATTTATATGATAACAATTTATCACAGTAGTTCCAACCAATTTATGGTAACAAGCCTAAGCATGTGTAGGTAAGGTACTTAAATTTTCAGAACTGCAATCGGGCAGTGCTCAACAGTTTTATAAGTGTAAAAGTTTTGGCATTTACAGCCAATTTTCAAGCAAAATTCTAGTAAACATTTGCTAAATTTTTAGTCACGCAAATACTTAACAGTTTGATTTATATCTTCGGCAATTTACAGTGCGGACAGCTTTGTAAGCTCAAAGAATTTAGCGCGTAGTTTCCAACCGCCTCGCTAAGTGCTAGTCGACGAGTGCATTCTTCAGATACGAGTAGGTCAACCAGATGTCCAGTATTCCACTATTTCAGGAACGCGAGTCATGTAGCTCTGCAATATGCAATGTGACTTTGTTTCTGGTGATGAGAGATGTCAAACTACGGCACTTGTAGGGGCTGTAGGTCCGTACAAAATGTTGTCAACAAACGATTGTGGCAGTGGTAAAATATCCTATCGAATGAACACGATGGGAAAATTAATTATGCCCGGCTACGGATGATGATATCAGCTCATACCAAGCTCATACGGGTTTCATATATTCCACCCATTTCCTATTCTGCTTATATAGAAACTAGAATGAGGGCTGGAGGAGTAAGTACAGTTCCTCAGTGATGTGTTTCTTTCTAGCAACGATCACAGAATGGGAAATTGGATCAGCCAAAAGGAATATAAAGTACAGATGCATAGTACCAGAAATTAGTGACTATGTTCATTGGCATAAAGTTCCAAAAACTGTAAACTAGGGGAGGCATATGTATAGATAGGCTGATGACACAGAATATTTAATAGTATAATAGAATAGAAATAGAATGGCCACGGAATCACCCGCCTGAATCAAACCGGCGCGCAACTCGCGCGTAACGAGATGGAGAGTGGATCACTGGCCCTAGCCCTAGCACACACATTTACAAGTGTAGGGACGTCCTCGCACGCAAACTTTGACACTTCATTCGAATTGTGTTCGAAATCGTGCTTTTATGGGCCGTGTCCGGGCGGGCTGATGATGAAAAATATATACCAAATTACAATACCTACCACTAACACTCAGTTCAGCTGGTCACGAGATTGTTATTTTTGATATGTATTGAAAAGTTTACTTTTAGACTATCGACGATGTAAAATTTCCATGTGTGCTGCGTGCAGCACGTTCACTGAGCAAATATTTCTAACTAGCTTCTACTACCGCGTATTCGTCCGCGTGGAATTTGGAAATAGCGTTCCCGCGGGAACTGCGTTTTTGAAAGGTGTGAAAATTATCCCCATACAAAATTTTGTTGCAATCTGACGAGTAGTTTTCGAGAGAGATAATTTGTCTAAAAATCGTTGTTTTGTATTCAGTATCGTTTATATAGTCCTCGATCTTGATAGTCTCTTTTAATTTTCAAGTTACAGACACGACTTCTTCAACAGACTTTTTATTAGTATAGATAAAACACTCTATTTAAAGTTCTGAAACTCTTTTAACACTTTTCTACTACAATTATCTTGCAACTACAGTGCGTTACCCTTCGTAGGGTTTAGGTAGGGCACGGTCAAGTCAACGACTGTCATAAACACCGAATTCTGCCGCTTTCCGCCCAAATTCCATCTCATGACATAACGGCCGGCGAGACGCGTCGGCAGACGATTAATGCGTAATGACAGCTGGTTTGTTAGTGATCGACGTGAAGTCTAGACCGGTTAACGGCTTCGAGTGTGAAGATTTATGGCTCATAGATACAGAATAAACTCGAGCCGAGCGCCTTGGAATTAAGGTGTTGATGAGTGTCGTCTCAAATTTTGTCCTACTTCCCCTCCCGCTCAGTGCAAATAAATCTAGTACAAGAAACAGTCGCGTTTGTTATTCAAAATCACCTGCAAAGCAAATTGAACCTTATCTCGTTAGAAACATGGTCCATCCGAACCGCGATAATTGACAGTGACGAAAAGAATAATAGGTTTGCTTAGAAAATCGATGTAATTTGAGTGAATTAACGTTAGATATGTTGTGAAATGTGGATAAATAGTTGGACAATAATACAATACAAGTGAATTACGTTGAAAGAACTATAAAGATCGAGACATTCAGTGTTTTTTACGGAAAACATTATTGCGTCATACTTTCGGCGAGCCGGCCGGCGAACGTAACAAAAACAACGTGGCGGACTACAAATACAAGCGGTGTTTTCGATATTATTGAAGTGATTATTTGTGAGTTTATACAATGGAGACAATCGAAAAACGCATGATAGTTCAAGCAGACGCTTTAGAAAGGTTGAACAAAGCGTATGCCAACTACAAGAAGTCGCCTAAAGACAGACTTACTATAGGTTATGTGAAAGGCCGATTGGAGACATTAGACACGTATTGGAAGGATTTTAAGATAGTTCACGAAAAGTTGATATTGTCTGTCCCTAAGGAGGAGCGTTCTACGTTAAACTATTTTGCTGATGATACGTTCAATGACTTTGAAGAATTGTATTACACGTACAAAGGGGATATGAAGTGCATGCTGGATACGTTGGTTATAGAAACAAAATGCGAGACGCAAGAGGTATGTAAAATAACCAAATCAGATGTAAAGTTGCCGCATATTTCGCTTCCAACTTTTAATGGCAGTTATACAGAATGGCAGTCATTCCATGATTTGTTTGTGGCATTGGTACATAAAAATGACTCATTAGAAAGTGTTCAAAAACTGCACTATTTAAAGGGAAGTTTAGTAGGAGATGCGGAAATATTATTACGCCAATTTCCTATTACCGCTGAAAATTATAATGAGGCATGGTCAATTCTGAAGAAAAGATATGCTAACAAAAGATACATCGCTAATTGTATTTTCAGGAAGTTTTTTGCACAAAAGTCAATAAGTCACGAATCTGCTACAGGAATAAGACAGCTGTTGGACACTTCAGTGGAATGTATGAGTGCACTGAAACAATTAGAATTGCCGACGACGCAGTGGGACGCAATTGTAAACTTCATAGTGGTCTCGAGACTGGACCCCACTACTCATAAACAGTGGGAAGAACTAATTAGTGGCGATGAGTCCGACGACCTCCCTAGCTTTGACAGATTGAAGTCATTCTTAGAAACAAGATTTCGTACACTGGAAATGGTGGAACCTGCTAATAAAAGTTACAAACCTGTCAAACCCAAGACGTTTCATGTTGCTGCCGCTGCTGCGAGTCGAGAATTGAAATGCGCCTTCTGCACCGAGAATCATTATATCTATCAGTGCAAGCAATTCTCAAAGCAATCTATTGATGACAGACACAGTTTCGTGCAGAAAAATAATCTATGCTTCAACTGCCTCATTCCAAATCATTCAGTATTCAAGTGTAAACAGCGGACAACATGCCAAATCTGTAAAAGAAAACATCACTCCTTATTACACCGAGATAACAAACAAGCAGGTGAACAGATGCACTCAAATGAAGACACAAACAACGACAATAAAGAAGACACACAAACAATGGTAGCTGCGCACACTTCGAGTGTATCACAACCTGGCGGCGACATCCTGCTGGCGACGGCGCTGGTGACGGTGCCGGGCGCGGCGGGGCAGGCGCACGTGCTGCGAGCGTTGCTGGACCAGGGCTCCGAGGCTTCCTTCGTCACCGCGCGGGCGGTGGAGTTGCTGGGTTTGAAGAAAACTGCTATCAGCGGAGTAGTCTCTGGTGTTGGCGAAGACAATCAGACGGTCATCAAACATATGGTAGAGTTACAAATTAGATCAAGGTATGAAATTAATTTTGTTATTAATGTAAATGCCTTTATATTAAAGTCGTTAACGCGCAGGCTGCCAGCTAGGGAAATTAAAAGCTTTAATTGGCCTCAACTTGAAGAGATGAAGTTAGCCGACCCCACGTTTAACGTTCCAGGTAGAATAGACATTCTTCTTGGCGCTGACGTGTTTGGAGAAATCATAGACACAGGTTTATCGAGAGGACCGGGCAACTTAGTTGCACAAAAAACACACCTGGGTTGGATTTTATCCGGCGACACTAATCCCTCACTTAATCTTTCACAGCACATAACAAGTTTGCATATCACGCGACAAATAGAAGAAGACAACAACCTGTTGAAGAAGTTTTGGGAGGTAGAAACCGAACTATACAGCAAACAGAAAATGTGGACTAAGGAAGAAGAAAAATGTGAAGAGATATATCAACAAACAACAAGAAGAGATGAAGAAGGGCGGTATGTGGTACAACTACCCCTGAAGACAAGCATGGAGGATACGGTGAAGTTATGTGGAAACACTAAGCCTCAAGCTATTACCAGATTCGAGCAACTCGAAAGAAAGTTTGCAAAGAATGACAAATTGAAGACAGAATATAAGAAAGTTATACAAGAGTACATGCATCTAGGTCATATGAAGAAAGCTGAAACAGAGGAAGAAGGGAACTCCATCTATCTCGCGCATCATGCTGTGATCAGAGAGGACAAGGAGACATCCAAGGTACGTGTGGTGTTTGATGCCTCTGCTAGGGGCTCAAACGGATGCTCTTTAAACAGCAGTATGATGACAGGACCTACTATACAACCAGACCTGCGCAGTCTTATATTCCGATGGAGAACACACAAAATCTGCGTTGTGAGCGATATAATCAAAATGTATCGTCAGGTACGAATGGAGGACAAACACACAGATTTACAACGGATTGTTTGGCGAGAAGATGCATCTGAAAAAATAGAAAGTTACAAATTACTTACCGTGACATTTGGGACAGCAGCTGCACCTTACCTGGCTGTGCGAACTCTACAGCGTTTGGCGGATGACGAGGAAGAGAAGTACCCTCGAGGAGCAGCTGTCATAAGAAATTCATTTTATATGGATGATCTCATGACGGGTCACGAAGATATCAACGAGCTGAAGATAGTCTGTCGAGAGATTGAGGATCTGATGAAGGCAGGAGGCTTCCAAATGCAGAAATGGTCCAGCAACTCTGAAGAACTGCTGACGGCTTTGGAAGACATCTCGAATACTCCGGGACCTGTAAGAGAAAAGAAAGAAATTAAATTAGATAAAATAGTGAAAATACTTGGACTTACCTGGGACAGGAAACGCGACACATTCCAAGTTTCCGTAAACTTACCGGAAAGCAGGTACCCTGTAACAAAAAGAGTAATATTATCAGATGTTGCTAGTCTATTCGATCCTTTTGGATGGCTCTCACCTGTGATAATAACTGCAAAAACAATGATCCAGAAGCTGTGGCTCTGCAGCCTAGAGTGGGATGATGAGTTGCCCTGCGAACTTATAGATGAATGGATGAATTATAGAGAGGAGCTGCATGAGTTACAGACTGTGGAGATACCACGATGGACAAAGATGACATCACGTTGCAAGAATGTACAACTTCATGGATTTTCAGATGCTTCAACTCTGGCGTATGGCGCTGTTGTTTATGCTCGAGTTGTAGATGAAGATGACGAGGTTCACGTCACAATGCTTGCATCTAAAACCAAAGTGGCCCCGTTAAAACAACTCTCAGTGCCAAGATTAGAACTTTGTTCAGCAGTATTGCTCGCAAAACTATTGCATGAGATCTCTCGATTGTTGAATGTACCCATGGACAGAATTTACGCCTGGTCTGATTCAATGGTGGTTCTATCATGGTTACAATCCCAGCCAAGCCGATGGCAAACGTTTGTCGGGAACCGGGTATCCGAGATCATACAGCAGGTGGATAGTGACAGATGGAGACACGTTGCATCTGCGGATAACCCAGCTGATCTTGCATCAAGAGGCATCAGAGCACGAGATCTAGCAACCAACGACCTTTGGTGGAGCGGACCCGCTTGGTTAAAGGAAAACGAGACTGAGATGCTTAAAGCCATACTGATTCCAGGAACTGAATTAGAGAGCAAGAAGTCATTTCACACGATAATGGAAGACACACCTGTCTGGGAGAAGTTTTCATCAATGACTAAAATGAAAAGAGTATTATCACTGTGTAGAAGATTTATAGATTATAAAAACAAACAGAACAGAGGAGATATTGTGAGTGTTGAAGAATTGAATGAAGTGGAGACAAGATGTATAAAATACTACCAGAATTTAATATACAGCCAAGAGATTGAAGACCTGAAAAAGAAAGGAAAGGTTAGAAACAAAAGTTCATTGATTAAGCTTACACCATATTTAGACGATCGAGACTTGTTGAGAGTTGGTGGACGTTTGAATCGCGCAGACTTACCAGAAAGCTCAAAACACCCGATTATTGTTCCTCAAAAGCAGCACGTGACGAAGATGATCGTAGCAGAAGCTCACAGGAAAACATTTCATGGAACTATTCCTCAAGCAATGACATACATCCGGAGCAAGTACTGGATAGTAAGTCTCAAATCAGCAGTTAGAGACTTCACTCGGAAATGCGTAGTGTGCATAAGGAATAGTGCGCTAACCAAGCAACAACTGATGGGGCAACTACCTTCTTCGAGGGTCACACAGAATCGAGCTTTCTATCACAGCGGGGTTGATTATGCTGGCCCAGTATATTTGAGAACTTCTAAAGATCACGGCTCTGCACCCAGGGGCTGACAAGTTGGTACGCGTAGTGTCAGTAAAATGCAAGGGTGATCATATTCTGAAAAGACCACTGTCAAAATTGATACTATTGCCTAAATCTGAAGAATAAAAAATATCTCACGGTGGGCGGTTAACTTCATTTCTTAAATAAGATAAATAATACTTACTTATATTTTACTATGCTGGCCGCTTGTCCATGTTATTTAACTTTAGGTATGTTCACTTTAACTAATTACCTATATAAGTAAAACGAAATTATGCTTATTCACTAAAACGTTTCCTTAATAAGTATCACATAAATGTTAAAATAATGTTTACATTTAAAGTAAGTTTT
This sequence comes from Aethes cnicana, assembly GCA_963971205.1. NCBI lineage: Eukaryota > Metazoa > Arthropoda > Insecta > Lepidoptera > Tortricidae > Aethes > Aethes cnicana. The sequence goes on along the minus strand of OZ020289.1, from coordinate 11,671,545 downwards.
ACAAATATCTTACTTATTTAGAGTAGAGAGTTGTTTTGTGTTTCTACTTACTATAATAGGTTAATGAATGGTTCGGAAATTTATTTCTTTATAAGACTTTGTTTACACTAAATAGTTAATTTATGGTCTTAATTACCCACAAATGTTCAAGGATCTCAAATTATAAATGTCATCCATACAAACAAGTATAAACGTTAGTTATACAGTCCACTTAGTCTATAATTCTTTGAGCAACCCTTGTTGTAATGGTTGACATAGTTCTTTAAATATAAGATTGTTGTTAGATACCCTACAGTTTGCTTCATAGCGCCTCGGGTACTTTTAAGTTAAGGAGTAGCTTATTTGTGTGCCTTTGTGCGCTCATTGCTTTTATTTATTTTTATTCAACCTACCATGTACTACAATCTCAAGGGAGTGAAAGTGTTTGGATTGTGAGTTTATGTCATGTCAGTGCTATAAGTTAGTATATGTGATAGGTATGATACACCTCAAACCCTAGTGGGGTATATGTAAGTTTTTAGTTTAAGTTCTAATAGTTTAAGTTGAAAACTGTTAGTTTTGGTGGGCGGTATGTCGTCTCAAATTTTGTCCTACTTCCCCTCCCGCTCAGTGCAAATAAATCTAGTACAAGAAACAGTCGCGTTTGTTATTCAAAATCACCTGCAAAGCAAATTGAACCTTATCTCGTTAGAAACAATGAGTTTATGACAACGTTTAATGATATCCATGATTGTTTGCAAACTGCTACTCGAACTCACGTTTTAACGATCTTTAAAATACCTGCGAGAACCCTTAGAATTGCGTCAGTTTTGTCTTGAGTTGTGCTAAAAGAATAGTAGCGGAGTAAAAAACTTGACTGTTTTCTTCTTCAACGTCGATAATCATTCTAATAGGTAGCACAGACAGGCGCCAAGATGGTCCGTTTGAAGCCGATGATACCTACGTGATCAAAGCCACGTGCTCCCGAAAAGCGGACGATAAAATCCGATTATGACATGCCAGTTGGGCCTACAGGTCGGGCTTGACGTCGGGAACGTCACGCTGACGTCACTCGGGTCCGGTTACCTGCGGCCTCCATCGCTTTCATTAAGGCCACGATAAAATTATCGCATGACGCGCCTCGCACACGCCTATCACGATATCTATCCGGCAAAAATAACTCCGCACTATGCTATCTATAACTCTGCCTATCCTGTTTACCTACAAATCAGCTGCAGTGACCATTTACTCTCCTATAATATATCTTGTAATTTTTAGCGTCGCTCGCGCCGTCTCGTCGATTGATACATTGGTTTACCACCCGTCTGAATCATACAATTATATCCACATTACGTCTACTAAATTTATTTGAGGCACCATTTTATAATGCTCGTAAGTCTTCGCGATTTACGAGCGGTTCACCTTCATGTTATGCATTTTTTGACCCTAAACAGGAGTCATTGTCGAATTGCCAAAAGTCGTAAACAGATCCATTGCCAGAGTAATCAATCTAAATAACCGCAATCATGCATGACATAGGTTGTAGAACCATTTAAATATAGCTGCTGCACAAAATTACCCATATGATTAAGAAAAGGTTATTGAAAATCATATAATTGGTTAATTACGAGTATACTTTATAGCATCAACATGGATTAGAGCCCTAACCTAACCCAGATATAGGCGCAAACGCAAGAGTTTAAGTATTTGCTTATTACCTACGCCCTACGCTGTTTCCCTTATGTTGCCGAAACTGCAAAAACATTTGTTTGCACCAGAAGAGTGAATAGGAACTTACTGAGAAAGCGAGCTTCAACATTGGCCTCATATTAACTTTCCATTAGGTGAGAGATCATCATCATCACGCTATAACTGTCCACTACTGGACTGTCTCTTTCAAATCACGCCAATAAGAACAGTCCTTCGCAGCTGGTATCCAGGTCTTGCCAGCGATCTTGCAAAAGTCATCGCTCCTCTGATTTTGATAGTGTCTCCCCTTCTTACCAAGACGATCATTGTACATTCTTCAGAACATTATTAACTCCTGTAAACATCATGGAATCAATGAAGAATACATAATAATATTATAAATGCGAAAGTAACTGTCTGTGCCTGTCTATCTGTCTGTTACCTCTTCATGCTTCAACCGCTGGACCATCCCCGTCCTCCGGAAAGGACATAAGCTACTTTTTACCCCAGAAAAACGCATAGTTCCCGCGGGAACGCGATAACCGAATTCCACGCGGACGAAGTCGCGGACAGAAAACATGAACCTTCTGCCAGCATTCACAACTAGGCCCTATCCTGTTCCAGAGTGAATCCTGCGACTCTGGCGACTACGCCGCCTGGGCGGAAGAGGCCGCTGGCGGGGGGCCCCGCGTCCCAGCGCTGGTCTCCGCCTGCCTGGCGCACCTGCGCCGCCACGGCCTGCGCACCCTCGGCCTCTTCAGGGTATCAGCGTCCAAGAAGAGAGTCCGCCAGGTGAGGATGTTTGATCTGATCACTCTGGGTTTTGAAAAAGTAAGGAGTTCATTGGCATCGTGCTGTGTATGAGAGTACGCTACGTGTGTGCGTGGCCCGCACACACGCGCCAGTATTAAACTAGCTATTGAATCAGACGCATGTGTTTTTACTCGGACCTAACCTATCACCCAAATACATATCAATTGGCGACTTCTGGATGGTAATTTGATCATAATCCCGATCATGAGTGGCTACGTGGGAACTCTGGGGACATTTGATCATAAAACCCAAGAATGGGAAATTTTTTACGGAAGATTGTCGATGTACATTAAGTTGAACGAGATCGCGGTAGGAAAGAAAAGTGCGATATTACTAACGAATTTATCCGAGGAGACATATCGGTTGGTTAGTAATTTAGTGCATCCGAAGAAAATCGAAGACTCAACGTTTGAAGAGCTGGTTGAAGTACTCAACAGTCATTTCACCCCGAAAAGGTCGACCTTCGCAGATCGCAGCAAGTTCTACGACGCGGTGAAATCTGACGGTGAAAGTGCGGAGGAATGGGCTGCTAGACTGCGTGGGTTAGCGGTGCACTGTGGTTTCGGCACGGAGCTGAATGTCGTGTTGCTCGATCGATTCGTTCTGGGATTTCGATCGGGACCCGAGCGTGACAGACTTTGTGAACAGGATTTATCTTCGCTAACATTTGCAAAGGCGTTGGAGTTAGCTCAACAGGCGGCATGTGCCAGGAAGGCACGGGCCAGCGAACCTTTTCCCGTCACGGTGAAGGACGAACCGCTGTTCAAGGCCAGCGTGGGGCGCGCCGCGGCCGGCGGCGCCCGCGCACCGCGTCCTTCGTCGTCGCGGGACTCGACCCGGTGCACGGTATGTGGTCTCAAGAACCACTCGGCGGACAAGTGTCGATTCAAAAACTATCGGTGTAACAAGTGCAAAACCAGGGGACATCTACGTAAAGTGTGCGTGAATAAACTGGAAGCGTGTCCCGAGGAGCAGGATGACTGTAACCACGACTGCGAGGAGTGTCAGTTATTCAGCATGAGGTGCGTTAATAATCAACCTATTTTGTTGTCTGTACAAATAAACGGTTGTGATTACAACATGGAGCTCGACTCGGGCTCGAGTACCTGTGTCATGGCAGAAAAGTTATATAAAAGTAATTTTACTAAAAATCCTTTGCAAAAGAGTGATATAAGAATGTGTTTGTATAATGGCCACAAAATCACGCCCCTAGGATATTTTATCATACCTGTAAAGTATAATTCTTTAAAACGAGATGTAACCTTTTACGTTGTAAAAAACGGGAGTTCTCCCCTACTTGGACGTGATTTTATGGCCATGTTTGACATCTCCTTCACCACAAATGACTGTAAAATAAATAATTTACAAATAAATAGCTCGACAGACGTCGATGTAATTAAATTATTAGATAGTTATAAAGACTTATTTAAAGATGAACTAGGGTGCTATAAAGGGTTAGAAATTAACTTGCAATTAAAAGACGGTGTGCAACCCAAGTTTTGTAAAGCGCGTCCCATTCCCTTTGCTTTGAAAGGACAGGTAGAAGCGGAACTGCGGAGGCTCGTAGATGTAGGTATTTTAGTGGCCGTCAACCACTCCGAGTACGCCACGCCCATAGTGCCCGTGCGCAAGTCTAACGGTAGCGTGCGGATTTGTGCGGATTATTCAGTTACACTTAATAATCAGATACATGTCGATAAATATCCCTTGCCTCGGATAGAGGAGGTATTTGCGAAATTGAGTGGTGGGGAACGATTTTCAAAGTTAGATTGTAGTCAGGCATATAACCAGCTACAATTATCGGAATCGTCACAAAAGCTCACGACTATTAACACTACCAAGGGTTTATTTATGTACACGCGCCTTGTATTCGGGTTGGCGAGCGCCCCTGCAATTTTCCAACGAACCATTGAAAATTTACTTGCGGGTCTGGAAGGAGTTTCAGTATTTTTGGACGACGTCTGTGTTACAGGGCCAACCAAAGCAGTTCATCTAGAAAGATTAGAACAGGTGTTCCAGCGATTTAAGGATGCGGGACTTAGATTGGAAAAAAACAAATGTGATTTTTTTCAAAACAGTGTGACGTATTTAGGTCATACCATAGATAAATACGGCCTACATAAATCGTCTAACAAAGTCCAAGCGATCGAAAAAGCGCCATGTCCTAGCAACGTCACTGAACTAAAGCGGTTCTTAGGTATGATTAATTACTACCGTAACTTCATACCAAACGCTTCGTCTATTTTAAGTCCCCTCCACGATTTATTGCGCTCCGGAGCGCGGTGGGAGTGGACGGAGCGGCAGCAGGCGGCCTACGAGCGGGTGAAGGCCGAGCTGGGCTCGGAGCGCGTGCTGGCGCACTTCGACCCCGCCGCGCAGCTCCTGCTGGCGGTCGATGCGGGCCCCGAGGGTTTGGCTGGCGTGTTATCGCAGGTCGGCGCCGACGGCGTCGAGAGGCCGCTCGCGTTCGCCTCGAGGTCGCTCTCGGCGGCCGAGCGAAACTACAGCCAGCTACATAAGGAGGCGACAGCGATCGTATTTGGTGTGAAAAGGTTCCACCAATATTTATACGGTCGTCAGCAACCATTTATTCTTAAAACTGACCATAGGCCGCTCTTAGCGATTTTCGGTAAGAATACTGGCATTTCAGTCATGACCGCGTCGCGATTAGTAAGGTATGCGATTTTTTTATCTGGCTACAATTTTAAAATTCAATATATAGCAGGTAAGGATAATCAAGTCGCGGATTATTTCTCACGCGCGCCGGTCAGTACTGTCGAGCCGGCGGAGGGTAGCGATAAGGTAACGGTAAATTCATTACAATTGCGTAGCTTGCCGGTTACATACCGAGACCTCCGCGAGTCAACGGCTAAGGACACGATTTTAACGATAGTTAGTGACTATATTAAAAATGGCTGGCCTAAGAAGGTAACATGCAAAGAAGTTTTGCCGTTTTTCCAATGTAGGAATGACCTAGAGGTAGAAGATGGTTGTTTACTTAGGGGGCATCGCGTTGTGATTCCAGCCGCTTACAGGAACCAGTTACTGTCGGAGCTCCATGCTTCCCACCAGGGAATAGTAAAAACTAAAAGCATGGCCCGCGCTCGAATGTGGTGGCCCGGAATCGACCGAGCCATCGAACAGCTGATCGGCGCTTGCGAGCTGTGCAGCGCACTACGAGCCGCGCCTCCCCGCGCCGAGCCCGCTCATTGGCCTACACCGGCGAACGTTTGGGGTCGGATTCATATAGATTATATGTCAGTAGGTCAAAGGTCATACTTAGTGGTAGTAGATGCGCTGACAAAGTGGTTGGAATGCGTAGATATGGGCACTAGTATTTCGACGCGGCACTTAATACGTACGTTAAAAGCTTTAATTTCAAGATTTGGGTTGCCACAGGTCATTGTGTCGGACAATGATCCTAAAATTGCATCGAAAGAATTTTTACAGTTCTGTTCAGTTAATGGTATTCAGCACATTACTTCCCCGATATACCACCCTAGTAGTAACGGTCAAACGGAAAATTCCGTCAAAACTTGTAAAAAAATGATCAAAACTATAATGCAGCAAAATGGTTGTATAAACACAATTAATGATAAACTACAAGAGTATTTATTTGATTATCGTAATACGCCCCACTGTTCCACCGGAATGACGCCTGCGAAAATGATGTTTGGTCGCGAACTACGAGGCAGACTCGACTTAATTAGACCACCTCAACGTCCAGAACCCTTGGCGGCGAAGGCTACCGAGGAAGTGCCTCAAGTGAAAAATAATTGTAGATCGTTCATGGTAGGGGAAATTGTGTGGGTAACATGTTTCGAAAACAGAAAACCATTTTGGAGCAAAGGCATTATAACTAAGAAACTTGGCTGTAGGCTGTATTTAGTTAGATTAAATAATCAAGATACCAATTGCAAGCGTCACGTGGATCAGTTAAGGCGTTGTTCTGATAACGACCTCGTAAAGGAGGACCATTATTCACATGTATGTAACAAAGACATTGAGTCTCAAGGCGATAGTCGTATGCCGACTACCCAGCCATCACCCCCTGCTACGCAGTCAACGCAGGTAGATTGCTCTGAATTAAATGTAACGCCTCAGGACGGCCAGGAGACCGAGGACTGGCACGAAGCTTCGGAGGAGGGAGAGATGGCAGGCCTGGGAGCAGTTGACATGGGAACTGAGCAACCGACTACGGATGCGGCGGAACCGGCCAGCCGTAGTGAGAATGAATCGGACCGGGAGTCGAAGCCCATTTCCCATGGCATATGTTTAAGGCCTAGAAATAAAAACATTAGTTATAAGATATAAATATAATATTCTTAATTAGTTAACCGTACTTATTCTATTGTTAACAGAATTCAGAACTAAGAAGAGAGGAATTGCTGTGTATGAGAGTACGCTACGTGTGTGCGTGGCCCGCACACACGCGCCAGTATTAAACTAGCTATTGAATCAGACGCATGTGTTTTTACTCGGACCTAACCTATCACCCAAATACATATCACATCGTCATTCCCATTGTGGTAAAATGTGATTACTTATGGCTCTGCTATAAATAAATAATATCCTGGGACATATCACACATATTTAATTGACCTAGCCCCAAACTAAGCGACGCTTGTATTATGGATTATGGGTGCCAGACAACGATATAAATATTTATATACAGAAATACATACATATATAAATACTAAATGACCTTGACTCGAGTACATTCGTTCTCATCACACGAAGTTTGCCCCGAGCGGGACTCGAACCCGCGACCATCGGAACAGAAGCAGGCGCGGCGCACTCTTTGATTTCTCCGCGCTCGATACAAGTACTCGCCGGCTTCGCACCGTGGCGTGATGATTAGTGGTTGCCGCGCACTGCTAGCGAATGCACGCGCTCGCGTAAACTCTTAATGTACGTCGCGACGCTAGAGTCAAATGTGCTATGAAATTTGAATTATGTCAAAATAATATTGTATTGCAGAAGGTTGTATTAACAACAACAGAAAAATTATTTGGTAAAAAGTAATTATTCGGTATGGAGGTAGTAAAATTTGGGTTATCTTGAGATAACCCAAATTTTTATTTTTTCAATAAGAATAATAACAATAACTATGCATGTACAGTATAGTATCATTGGGTACGCAAATTCTATGTACTCGGGACGAAGTCGCGGACAACGGCTAGTATATTATGATAATGCAGTTGTGTGACTGTGTCTTAATTTTGAATTTAGCAGATTCATAAATTGACAGATAAAGTATGTAATAACTTAATAGTAAATTACGTTGTAGCATCTGCGTAGACGAGTGTTTTAATAATAAAAAAATAACTAACTTAACTTAAATATATATTTTGTTGATAACACTATTCTACCTAACCTATGGTACTAATACTGGACGCATCATTTAATATGTTCTCGAGTGCGCCAGCCCTAGCGCTAGGGCGTGGTCTCTGAAAGAGCGCGCTGCATGTGATAGAAAGAGATGGCCAATTTGGGAGCGTACAGTGCAACAAAACCGGTTTTTTGTTAGCAGTCGGCCTTCTGTACGTTAGTACTATTACTTATTCTGTGACAGAAGGCAGGGTCACTGCCAACTGGACCAATCTGGCCGTCATAGTACTTAGTGCACATTATAAAAGAAAAAATGCTCTGTGATCTTAAGACAAGGATAACCAGCGCCGACTATGCCATCTACTCGTATACCACGACATACACTAACTGGTATCCGTTTTTGTAACAAAGCTGTAAATTGTCATCGTTTGCTAATTTAAACGGCAGGCAAAATAAAATTATTTCATTCATTCATTTAATTCCCATACAATATCAAATGTTTTTTTTAAATGTTTTTCGGGCAAAGCAAATATAAATAGAACAGAAATAGGTATGTATTTTTGTTCGATTATAATGAAGCTGTCTCGTGAAACAAATATGTCGGAAAATTCATTTTACATTTTGTGCCTGTTGTATCTAGATAGGTTATGGGAGTGCCTTATTTTGTTACATCCTGTAGTTTGCTCTTTATTCTCACTCTCTAAATGTAACTCAGTACATGTATCGCGTTCCATTCTTGGCATTCAGCTGGTTGCTACGTCTATTCGGAGCACGCTGCCACGACGGAATCGGCACTGGATCTATATCGATCGGCATTACGGATCCATATCGATTTTGTGCGAGAATAAAACGCCGATCGACGGAATTAGACGCTTTCCTCGAGAGTTGGCTGACCCACTTCGAGTGAGATGAGTAACGAAAAAACAATGATAAATATTCTATTAATAGATGAAATCCGTTATTTTTTTTTACAAAGCACTCTGTGACTTAGGCCACAAATTTTACTATTTAAGTCACATTTGATCCGATTTGAAGGACCATAAAGGTGCATGTACAAGTTTGATCAGCTTTCTATACATATCGGCGTGAAATGATGACGATGATGCAGAATGAACGGTGTATTCGCTTATACAGTTTTAGTATAGATTAGAAGTGGATACGACGAGCATGTATGTGGAACGGCATGAAAGTTGAAGAAGCGAGAGAGTTTATAGTACAACACACACACAACTTACAAGTTGACGCAGAAGCAGAACCTATTATTGCTTAATCCACGCGCTTTCTAAGTTGTGTAAAGTTGTATGTAAGAGTCGTGGCAAATGGAAGGAAGTGGTTGGTCTCTGCCTACCTCTATGAAAAAAAGGCGTGATTTTAATGCATGTATAGATCTTAATATGGTTTTCCCTGGTATTCCAGCTCCGCGAAGAATGGGAGCGTGGACAGGAGGCAGCTCTTGATGCGGCGGTTTGTCCGCACGACGTGGCCACCCTGCTCAAGGAGTTCCTACGGGACCTCCCTGATCCACTGCTGTGCAGGGAGCTGTACTCCGCCTTCCTTTGCACGCAGAGTAAGTACCATCCACCGGGACTTCTGTCTGTAGGGTTCATAAGACCTTTGACACTTAATAAGGGTCTCATCACAAGTTGGATTCTACACAAGGAGTTTCCACGGGATCTCCCTGACCTGTTGCTGTGATTGTATTGAACATAAATTGTAGGTGATTGTGCAAAGCGATTTCTACTTATTAATTAAGTTTCACTTTAAATTTTACCGCCTTAAAGCTTTCTGCGTTTGTGCCAGAAGCTTTTGAATGCTTTTGAATGTAGCTATCATTGACCTCAAACATACAAATTATTATTTTGCTATCTACATTTATTAGATAGGTAGATATATGATATGAGAGCTGATCATAATCTCATAATTCCAGAAATCCGTAACCGGCGTCTCCAATGGGAAGCGGTGCGGCTGATCGTTCAGTTGCTTCCCACTGCGCACCGGGATACGCTCAACGCTCTTCTGTCGTTCCTGTCACAACTGGCAGCGCATTCAGAAGACGACAGGCAGCCAGGGAACAAGATGGACGCGGCGAACCTGGCTACTATCTTCGCACCTAATATACTGCATAAGAACAAGCCCAATGAGGCTGCCAGGTTAGTTGACTCTTAGCCTTTTGCTGTTGTTCTTAGTTACTGTCACAATTGGTAGCACATTCAGAATACGAAAGGCAGCCAGGGAACAAGATGGACGCGGCAAACCTGCCTACTGTCTTGGCGCCCTATATACTGCATAAGAACAAGGCGTATGAGGCAGCCAGGTTAGTTCATCATCGTTATAAAAACGCAGCTAAAAGATGTCACTGTACTTTATTTCTAGTACTATCCCAAGGTTCACCAAACAGACTGCTCCTGTACCCCATAGGATATATAGCATACACCCATTGGATTCCCACAAACACAAGTTATCTTCTATCGTTTTGCTTCTTTTCTACTTGTGACTCGTGACAAAATCTCTTAACTTGTTGCCGCACTTGAGTATTATTCTGACCTAGTTTTGTTTGAATTCCAGTGCAGAGCAGCTATCAGAGCGCGCTGACGTGATCAACGTGGTCCGTCAGCTAATCGAGCGGCAAGCCGAGCTGTGGACTCTGCCAGCCGAGTTGCTGCACGAAGCCTATATCCACTTGGCGCATGCGGCGCCAGCGCACTTGGACGCGCTGTTACTACGGCGATCTGAGTGAGTGCTAAGCACCCACGGTCCCCTATAGAGGTGTCATCTAAAGTGATTCTTGTCTCAAAGGGGGGTGAATGTAACACGGTCTCTAATGTCATTGTCCCGAACAAGGCGAGACTGCATTGCGACCTAATCGAAAAGACTGACCGTTTTTCTTTAGGATTCCCCACTCTCCACATTACTAACACATCTATTATGAGGGCTCAGTGAAGAAGAGAGTCTATTAAGAGACTTGATATATGTATAAATGAGTATAGGTTTCCTCAAGCTTTTTTTAGCACTATGTCAATTTTTCAACTTAAACAATTAAGTCATGCTCAGAGGTTTAAACCCCTGACCATTCAGAGTACTTCAGAATCGTTAGCGTTGAAAACAAAAAAGCTCCATCTCACTAGCTTGCGCCACTGGAATGTAAAATCTTATTCAAAGTAATACTATACTACCTACCTACAATATCACATTTCTATATCTTAAGTTAACTACATATTTTATTCTATGGAGCTCTGCTAAACCAATGTATTCATTCGTCTCAGAGACTGTCTGTTGTATATTTATCTTTATTCTATTTAGAATTAATCATTGGTCTGGCCGACCTGCATGGAATTAGTTGTTGTAAACAACATAATCTTAGTACATATAAACTATGTTAAGTTTGGGTTAAGTTAAAAATGTACCTTTGGGATGTTAAATAAAGTTTTGTCTATGTCAATGTTGGATTATCCTTCCAGGTGTGCGGCGGAGGCGAAGGAATCGTTAGCGGACAGTGCCGCGAGGCGCGTTTGGTCGCGAGAGCAGTTCTTACACGGAGCTGCTGCCACTGCCAATGTTCCGCAGAGGTGAGTTCTAGGGACTCGGACATAAGGAATATTTTCTCTAAAAGTCGCTGTTGAGAGTGCAGTGTCAATGTCACGGAGAGGAGATATACTTAATCTTTTTACAAAATAATCGAGACGCTTTCACCAGCTCGAAGTCTGGTAGCATTCGAATTCGTGAAACCATTGCGAAAGCATAGACGTATAGACATGACTTATTATTGGGAACACCTGCACAGGAAACCTGTTAAAGCACAGGGTTGATAACACAGACGTAATAAGAGCGAACTGTTTTGAAAGCAATCACTCTTACTTTCATTAAAAATTCAATGACTAGTCACAGTCACTAATCCTTAATGGTCAAGATGTTTGCTAGTTTGCTGCAATGTTCTCCGAAAACGTACCGTAATAAAAAAATATTGTCGCAAAAAATTAAGGAAGTATTGGTAATTTTGCAGCGAGAAAAGTTACTCCCGCAGCCGGCGCGCGCGGGACGCCGCCTCCGACACCTCCTCGGGCTCAATCTCCTCCGCCATGACTATCATGACAAGGTATGATCATAAAGAAACATCATAATAGTAGATTGTATGACTTGGGAGCAAGAGAGTATATTTTACCGCGGGTGATGGATTGATTTCAGAGCATATGTGGATTGAAACTAGAGCGACGCGAAAGAAATAGAATTTAATATTGAGCTAGCGAGGGATTTAAGTTATATCACCCAAGGTGTAAATAATTTTGCTTCCGTGTTGTACACTCTACTTTTCACACCTTCTATGAGAAAATCAGTAGCAGCATGGAGCAAAATTGTACTTTGCTTACTGTTAGAATGGAGAGGGAGCAAAATCGCATTTTGCTTCCTTTAAACGGGCAGCTTTAAATCCCCAATCCGCACTGGGCCCGCGTGGGGACTGAGTATAGCCCAAACCCTCTCGTGATGAGAGGAGGCCTGTGCCCAGCAGTGAGACGCAAATAGGCTGTAATAGTAAATGGGCAACAAAATACCTACCTACTCCTTTGTTTGTGATGACTGTTCAAGTGTTAATAGTTAAGGTTACAAGTCTAAATAAAGTTATCTTATCTTATCTTACTGCGCTGTCGTCCGCAGGGTCCGGAGCAGCGCGGAGGAGGGCGGCAGCAGCGGCGTGGTGTGCACGGCGCGGGACTCCGCGCCCGACTCCAACGACTCCAGCGACTACACCGAGGTGGCTTACCTTCAGACCTGGCGTCCTTACTTACAACGAGGGCTATCGATAGTAAACACCCGGTAGGGGCGTTAGTGGCGGTGGTGGCGGTGGTGTCGGCCAAGGTAGCCATTGGCCGTTTTGCACGGTTTGACATTAACAGCTACATCCCTCCAATCACCACCAGTGGCGCCAACTGGTGAGCAGGAATACGGTGGACGGTGGCCCTCAGCTCAGTGGGGGTAAGTACCAGGAGCGCAGACTATCGTAAAAGACGTAACGTAGACTCCTCTAATTTTCGACAACGGGACAGTATGACAACAAGGGATGACGACAACTTTTTGTTTCTTAGTCTATCAGGAAGATTATTGAAAAGCATTGGACACGTATTTTTTTCTTTTTTCACGTAATCAAACTTATACGGAGATATATTGAGTTGAAATGTCGCGTAACGTCACGGTTAGGTACGATTTATACCTAACGGTGACGTAGTTAGCCCCCACTCTCCAACTTTAATGCGTTTTAACTTAGTCTTTGTTAATTTGATAAAACAAAAAATACGTCTAATATTTTTTTATTACCTCACTGACGGACTAATTAGAATTTGGATTTCTTCACCCTGTCGTCATCCCTATTATAAGTAATTTAGTAGGCGTAAAGTACCAGGAGCGCAGAGTAACGTGGAAGCTTGTTCCAGACGCTGGGCGGGTCGGACGACGACGGCAGCGTCGTGATCACGGCCTCGCTGCACATCCCCGCGCCGCGCCCCGCCGCGCCCCGCGCCGCCGCTCCACCTCCGGCTCCGAGTCCTCAGGTATTTTACCACAATCATCATTTAAAACATGTCCACTTCTGGACATAGGCCACACCTGAGGCTCGCCACTCAGATCAGTCTTGTGCACTCGCAACCATTGTAAATATTCCCGCGATCTTTCGGGTCCAATAGGATCACCCAGGT
>OZ020289.1:11636712-11657849 GCA_963971205.1 Aethes cnicana | reverse complement strand
ACATCGACCGGCTCATGTCGCTCGGCAGGTACGTCACCACTTGTCACTTCCTTCGTAGAAAGAAAGAAAGAAGAAAGAAATAACTTTATTTTGCATACACTTTAAATACAATAAAATGGACTACACTATACCTAAAAAAGTGTTACAAAAATGGATACCACTCAGCGTATGCCGTGGTACAGATTCACCAACGGCGCTGGTTTTCAGTGGACCCGATAAAACTACAAACTAACTATACTAATTAAGACTAAAAGGAACCGTGGTCCGCACGACTTTTCATATACAAATACTAGCACAAATTATACAATTAAAGAAACTAAAAATAGAATTCTCTAACTAATGTGAGGACAGTAGCCATATATGTTGTAATATAAATATGACTTATGGTAAACGAAATGGAAATACACTTGTTAATAATACTGCTATCCGGTCACAGAAGGACTAGCATACACTACGCTTTGCGTGGCTAGCAAATGGATTTTCAAGTCGTTTTTGAATTTGGTTACTGATGATTATTACTGACGTAGTGATTTCTCCTGACTCCTTTACGAAAACAACTCGCAGTTCACTGCTGACTGATTCCCTCAAGCAGACTTCTCTAGCTTCTAAAGTTCACATGACCCAGTGACTCCAGCAAGATTCAAGCATAGAAGTCTTGTCTTGGGAAGTCCTCATGGACCGGCTCCTGCCGGTGTCGCAACTTTCTGGTAGGACCGGATGCAGGATCCACCCGGATAGCTATCCCCATCCTCGTCCCGCTGTTCGCGCGGGGTGCGGGGGGGAGGAGCGGGAAGAAGCAAAACACAACCTCTCTCGATAACCGAATGTAATCGACTTAATGAGCGCCGGCCGTAGCCGTACTTATGACTACTTACTAATACTAACTTGCCGCCAAACAGCAGTGCCAGCCTGTTATGTGAGAGAGAGAGAGAGAAACATTTATTTGCCTCAAACATGGGTCAGAACAGGTGTTACAATGATTTTATGTGCCAAACATGTCTTACTGTAAATCAGCGTACAAATATTAAAAATGTCCTTATTTTAAATGAGAATTAACAAAATACAATAACCTAGCCTTTAAGAAATATAATAATGCAAGTCATAATTCATAAAATAATACATTACAAAATCATTAATTATAAATTACAGTCATTACTCATAAATTCATTAATAGTGTAAAAGCAATTATCCAATAAGTATTTATATAATAATCTTCGAAACTCTCTTGTTGTTAGGTCTTTAAAATTGCCAGGCAGTTTATTATATAATTTTATAGCCATACCGTATACATTGTTACGACAGAGGGCAAGTCTTTGAGATGGCACATGAATTTCATTGCGTCTACGTTTATTTGTAGTTAATTTGAACATTTCTATGTGTTTCTTTACGAACAAGCACATTTCAAAAATATATAACGAAGGCAATGGCAGTATGTTTTTTTTCTTAAATAAAGGTCTGCAGCTATCCAGGAAGTCCGCTCCACAAACAGATCGGATGCATTTTTTCTGAGCTTTAAATATGAGACTAGCGTCGACTGAATTACCCCACAGTATCAGTCCATACCGCATTTTAGAAGAAACATAACCATGATAGGCTGCTGTTGCAGCAGCCTCCGAGACAATATAACGTAAGCGTCGAAGCACATATACAAATCTGTCAAGTTTAGAACAAAGACTTTGGATGTGAAACTTCCAGTTACAAAACTGATCAATGATAATGCCCAAAAATATTGCAGACTCAGTTTCTTTTATGGGCATCCCTTTATATACAGCATTTGTCTTCATTGGATTCGTTTTATAAGTTTGGAAATGAACTAACTGTGTTTTGCTTAAATTTACATTTAGATTATTATCATCTAACCAATATATGATATCTTTTATTGTACTATTAATTTCACATGTGAGGGACGTTGATTTGTCATCTTTAATTATAACTGTCGTGTCATCTGCAAACAGGATGCTTTCATGGTTTATGTTATTAGGAAGGTCATTAATATAAAGCAAAAATAAAAGCGGTCCCAATATACTTCCCTGGGGAACTCCGTATTTATTTACTCTATAAGATGATCGATATATAGCCTTACAATTGCCTACTGTTTTTGTAATCTCGACACATTGCTTTCTGTCACTGAGATAACTTTCTATCCAGCTGTACGACGGACCCCTTATACCATATTTATACAATTTGTATAAAAGAAGTTTATGAGAAACAAAATCGAATGCTTTACTCATATCCAGCAGCAGTGCCACAACAGGAATTTTATCATCCAAACTTTTCGTAACAATTCGCATTAGTTCAAAGCATGCTAAGGTCGTAGATTTACTCTTTTGGAAACCGTACTGATTTGGCACAAGTACTTGGTTCCGTATTATAAAATCGTAAATTTTTTTGTACATCAGTTTTTCCAAAACCTTAGATAAAATGTGTGTACCGGTAAGGGGGTAGACGGTGAAGTTACTATAGCGTAGAGATTCAATCTTAGTCCACAGGATTGGTAACGCATTTGTAATCTTATGATCCCTTATTTCCATGGGCCGTAGTGACTACTTACCTCAGGTGGCCTGTGTACACATTTGCCAACCAGTTCCATAGAAAAAACTTGATCTTGTCCATGAATGTACTTATTAGACTTCTTATTTGACTTTCCAAAGACATCCTCTTGTGTACAAAGACCACAAACAAAATTTGGACTCCCGAAAAGACAGTTGCTACCAAGTCAACCCTTAGACTGACACTTCTTTTCCTAACCTTCAACTTTTACCTTACAGAGAGCGCAATACGTCGGACGCACGCGCCGTGGTCCTCCGTCAGCACGACGACGCAGTCGTGCGCACACGCACGGCCACCCGCCAAGAGAACAGGAGAGAAGAGAGGAGAGAGGAGAGAAGAGAGGAGAGGAGGGAGGAGAGGAGGGAGGAACCCAGGAGAGACACTGAGAGGAGAGAAGGCACCACCCTCTACAAGAGGGGCGAGCTCATCTCGAGCGCCCGGTCGCCGCAAACATGACATATTATATACGTGCTTTTATACATAAACGTCTATTTATCATAACGTATTTTTATTTTGAAAGTAACTGCTTTGGTTTTTTACTTAATTGATTAGACTACGGCTATATTGATTGAATTTTCATGAGTTTGGTGTGGATTAGTGTGAACATTTTTCTCCCTAATCTAAAATATGGCTACAAACAGGTAGAGTTCCAACCAAAAATGGTCAAACGTTAAGTGCTAATCTGCTTTTTGTAGTCACAGTCCCTGAGTTTAATTAATGAGCCACTTACTAATCTGAATATTACAGCCGTGGTTTGAAAACCGCGTATAGACACATTTTAGTCATGTAATCTAATTGCTATCTAACTACAAAATGACAGGCAAAAGACAAACCTTGAAATGATGATGATGACTACAAAATATAAGTAACAAAGTGGCACATCCACTATTATAAATATTATAATGCTTACAATAACGCTTCTTACAGCGACTAATGGTAACCATACGGATGGGAAAGGACTCTAATCAAAAAAACCAATTCCAATGACGATACTTTTAATCCATATCTGAACGTAATAAAATATGGTGATTTAGGTAGTCCGTGTCTACTTCCTGTGGAGCTTGTCGCGCATGATGATGGCTCCGAGCTTGGACACGCCGTCCTGGTACTCGGTCTTGCCGAGAGGTGGCACCGCTGACGACGTCTCTGGAAAGATTGTTGTTGGATTGATTTACTTTAGTTCTTCGTGAATTTACGCTACAATATAGATGGTAGGGCAAACCAGCCCGTGCACGAGAACACTGGACGCGCAGCCGTGAGAGAAGAATGGCGCCGGTGGTAT
Organism: Aethes cnicana; assembly: GCA_963971205.1. Taxonomy (NCBI): domain Eukaryota; kingdom Metazoa; phylum Arthropoda; class Insecta; order Lepidoptera; family Tortricidae; genus Aethes; species Aethes cnicana. Next base: position 11,654,017 of record OZ020289.1, on the reverse strand, counting down.
AGCTCGCCACTCAAGACACGACGGCCACGACCCTCTGCCAAGAGTGTAGCGACAAAGAAGAAGAAGATAGATGGTAGGTAGGCTTGCAAAGCAGCTCACACTCGGTAGACAGGGTACATTATTTTTCCAATATTAGCCGTGGGAACACCTTCAGGCTCCAGTTGATATAGTCATTATGATGACGATGAGATAAACATCTACCAATAAATACAGCTCCTGCAATGATCGTATCACAGCGCCGTCCTAAGTAATCCACATTCATTTGATCCTCGCGACCTGTTCTAGGTCGTCGCTTTACTTAGGGTGGCTCGATTCAAGCACAGTTAACGGACTCATGGTCGTTAAATATGGCCACCGAGCTGTCATCATACAAAAATCTCATTTTATCCCATAATAAAATATTTAACGATCACTGCTTAGTTGACGGACGGTTAGAATCAACCCACCCTTGGACTCTATTCGAAACATAAAGGGAAAATCCTGCGCTCACGCGTCACGTATCACGTATCAACATACCGAACTTCATGCAGCTAGATTTAAAGTTCAATTTGAGCCCCTTAGTTGCAGAATTAGTAATGAGGGCAGGTTTTTAGGATACCGCGCTTCGGAGTTCATTTTAATCTCAAGATTGATTGAGATGTGACAACGTGGCTCTCTGCGCCGCTGAAGGGATGACACAAGTAGCCATACTTACTTATTAAGACCTTATGTTCCCTTTGTGGGACAGAGGGTGACTCGATCTCGAATCAAGGGTCTTATTAGACAGAGGGCTTACCGCACTTGGCTCGAGGGTCGCTGGCGCCACCGGTCCCTTGCTTGGAGATGGTCTTGGGCGTGGACATCCTCTGTTTCGGCGCAACGCGGCACGGGTCCCCGGGCAGCCTCATAGGCTGCGCGCACGGTCCGGTGCCACTCTCGTCTGCTGCTCTCTGGAGACCTTCGAACTTGGCTCCAGGTCCTGGAGGTAAAAGATACGGATTAGATTTCCACATATTGCCAGGGTATATGTATTGCCCGGACAGTTGAAGTCACGCACACGATAATGTCATGCAATGCACCGGGGACTTTACTCATACTGTTCTTTTTTCGTACCGATAGCCGTTCTTTATGTGGCTGTGTTTATGAGTATGAGAACTTTTAGCATTTGTATTTTAGAACAAGTGGTTCAAAAATAGGGACGCGATCTCTATCTCCTAATGGTAAACATAATTTTAAATAACTCACCAGATTCGCAATAGTCGACTTGGTAGGTGGTCTTGTTGCGGTCGCGGTCGATGCGCTGCTTCAGCTCCGGAGACGCCTCGTTCTGGAGGATGCTGTATAGCATCGGGTACTTGGACTGCAGCTGGAGCGGCGGAAAATCAATATTAGAACATAGCCAAGAAGTCAATGGAAGATTTGCCCAACGGCGTCTAGGGCGGCCAGAAAATAGAAGCGACTGATAGTGTTAAAAAATAAAAAATGCCCCGATGATAACAGTACTTAAATGGTGGAAGCAGAGAAAGCAATGGCTGGTAGCTATGTAAGTGCCATTCCAAAAGCAGTATAGACTTTAACACCGTCAGAAGATTTGCGATAGCCACTGTCATCATTTTAGTCTAAAGACGTCCACTGCTGGACAATAGGGCTCCCTGAGTGATCTCACGCATCTGTCGGATTCCCACGACCTTCGCTCAGTCATCGCTTCATCTGCCGACAGCGAGGCACGCGGACGCATTTCGAGAACTTTCCGGCCCTATCAGTACGCTCTGCTAGCAAAGCATTGCCCCACCTATTGCCACTTAACTTTGGCAAACTTAAAGTTGCGAAAATGCTCGATGATATTCTTCTTACTTATAATAATTGTTCCGAAAACGTTACAAATATTACCTTATCCAGGAAAGCGTTCGGTTGGTCATATCGGGACGTCGGTGTTTCAGGGCTTGCACCCACTTTTACTGGATACAATTTAGGGTCCAGCAACTGTCCCATTATCTGAAAAAAAGAAATCAATGTCATTCAAATCTGTTTTTGCTGTATAACGTAAGATACTTTTGAAAAAAAAATCCTTTCACGCATATCTTGTGCTAGTTTACGCCTGTGACTTGGCATGGCATCTCATACTAAGTACTGTCATCCTCTTTTTCAGCCATTAAAAGGATGAACGAAAGAAGAGTTGAGGAACTAAGGCTTCTGTGTCCTTCGGTGGGCCTCAACTCTCCCACGGTACCTAATTTCATCTAGCAAATGGTTAACGTAGAAAGGTAGCTGAAATCCAGACATGACACTTGCATGACAGAAAAGTTACTTCATCAATTTCATCGTTTATTGATTGCAAAACGTTCTAAATCCTGTCATACAAGCGCAATATTCCAACATCTTTATAAGTCATGGTCACCTCATTGCGGCTCCATCCCCCCTCTTTCCCGGGCGGCAGCTGGGGAGCCTCCCCCCCAGAGTACTGCGGGCAGCGGCAGTCCGCCGGCCGCGTGTGCTGCATGCAGGCCTGGTAGAACGCCAGCTCCTGGCCTGACAGCTTCGGGACCCTGGACATTTTTTTTACATCATTGGTTTAGGCAAATGAGCGCACAGCCCACCTGATGGTAAGTGGTCACTGCGGCCCATGGACACCGAAATCCTATGATCCCCCATTAAGAAACCATAAGATCTCGAATGCGTTAATTGCCTACCCTGAGGCCTAAGATGGAATGCCTCTGTACCGGAAATTCCACCGGCTGCCTTAACCCCCTACCGGAACACAACAGTGCGATGCGAGCACTGCTATTTGGCGGCAGGTTAGCGGGGAAAGACGGTGGTGTACCACCCCGGACGGAACCAGCACCAGGTCCTACCACTAACAAAAAAGTAAAAATAAACAGACCGCCGATCTCAGGCACCCTGATTTTGGGGGCTCTGGGGCACTTTTCCACCTTGCCCCCTAGTTGCTATTCCACTGCGAAGCAGTAGACTGTTGTGGGTGGTAACACTTACTCAGCGATCCCTCCGCCCCCGCCGCTGCTCCCGCCGGCGCCCGGAAGATTGGGCCATAGATAGTCCTGCCTGTAAGTGGTCAGGTAATGATCCATTTTAGACCCCTGTTCTAATCAAAACCCCCCCCCAAAACCTGGCGCTACCACCGTAAATACTGATCGAACTTTATGCAATTTTCATTCATATTTTTTACTGAAATTTTACTAGTTTTCGTCATTGGTTTTTTGCTGTTTTGACGGACGCAGCTGTAGTGATTGTTGAAGGGAGATGTCAAAATGTTTTTTTTTTATTTATACCGAGTTTTTATACGATTGTGTTTTTCGAGGAAGAGTTTTGATATCTTTCCAAAAAAGCGGTCTGTTTATAGCACTATAGGTTAGTAGCTTGTCAACCTTGTCAACTTCGTGCCCGACCCTCCCCGGCGGCAGGCGCGGCGCACTCTTTGATTTCGTCGCGCTAGTTACAAGTACCCGCCGGCTTCGCACCGTGGCGTGATGATTAGTGGTTGCCGCGCACTGCTAGCGAATGCACGCGCGCGCGTAAACTCTTAATGTACGTCGTGACGCAAGAGTGAAATGTGCTATGAAAGAATTATGTCAAAAAATTATTGTATAGCAGAGGGTTGTAATAACAAGAAAAGTTAAAATGATTTGGTAAAGAGTAAAATTATGAACTTTGGTATGGAGGTAGTTCAAGACAACCCAAATTTTTAATTTTTCTATAGGAATAATAACAATAACTATTGTATGTCCAGTATTATAGTATCATCGGGTACGCAAATTCTATGTACGCGGGACGAAGTCACGGACAACGGCTAGTATAGGTACTTATATGATAATGCGGTTGTGTGACTGTGAGTCTTTAATTTTGAATTTAGCTGATTCATAAATTGACAGATAAAGTATGTGATAATTTAATAGTAAATTACGTTGTAGCATCTGTGTAGACGAGCGTTTTTAATAATAATAAAAAAAACAACTTAACTTAAATATATATTTTGTTACTAACACTATTATAGCTAACCTATGTATATTAATACATAGGTTAGCTATAATAGTGTTAGAGAACATATTAAATTATGCGTCAAGTATTAACTAGACGCATAATTTAATATGTTCTCGAGTGCGCCAGCCCAAGCGCTAGGGCGTGGCCTCCGAAAGGGCGCGCTGCATGCGATAGAAAGAGATGGCCACTTTGGAGGCTTGCGGCGCTCCAAAACCGGTTTTTTGTTAGCAGTCGGCCTTCTGTACGTTAGTACTATTACTTATTCTGTGCCGGCGGTAAGAGACAGTCTGGCGGCAGCAGGGAGCACGTGATATTGATGACGTCATACAGAACAGCTTAAACAAGCCCCCGCCCGAGAAACTCTGCATAAAGGTTTTAACCTCAGCATCGCAAACCCATGACTAAACAAACGCAACCACGCCTGGATGTTGGCGAGCAGTGAGTAATACCTACCTATGGTGTGTTTCTATCAAACGCATCACTTGTCACTGACTTTGAACACGCCCGTCGGTCGAGGAACGTTACCTACCGACATGTATTACGATTAAATGAGACACCAACTCCGAATCGACAGTTTTATTAACCAATAATCAGTAGGATACAGCTCAAGTGTTCATATAGTAGGTGTAGTAGTACGGCGTGCGCCAGCGGCCGAAGCGCGGCTCCTTGCGCGGCGGCCCGAACGGATTCTTGTCCAGAATGACACGTCCGAGGAGGGAGTGGCATGCCATGTACGCGGAGTCGCCCGTGTGGATGCGCAAGATACGGCGCAGCTCCCCTGTTGGAGGAAAATGGAGAATTGAAGTTGTTTAGTTTTCCATCGGGTGAGAAAGTAATCAACCGCAGGTCTATCGCAATTTAAATGCTGGTAAATTCATTTCTGACGTGTAAAAGTGCCCCTATGTGGCCAATTTGCTGAATAAAATGATTGATCGATATTTTCTTCCTCTCATTAATTCTCAGGCAGGCCTTTGTTTGGGTATCTACCTAATATTATAAATACGAAAGTAACTCTGTCTGTCAGTCTGTCCGTTACCTATTCACTACTATTCACGTTCTTAGGCACTTTTTATTCCATAAAATCGTATTATTGCCGCGGGAACGGGATAAACGGAATTCCATGCGGGCCAAGTTATGGGCAGAAACTAGAGACCATCATAATATAGTGAACGTCGAAGTTTGAAAAGGGTTTTCTTTTTATCTGACTGCGTTAGAAGGAGTGTTATGTTTTTCGAGTATATGTACCTAGGTAAGTATGTATGTAAGTATGTATATTTCTTTGGCACGCTCTGTAGCTTAAATGGCTTGATGGATTTTATTGCATGCGAGGTGTCGCTAGGCTTGTCTTAATTGTGAGAGTGACACTGAGTATATTGAAATTGCAAAAAAAAAACAAAATGTCAAAGCCCGATAGGCTTTGACATTTGGTTTTTTTTTGCAATAGGTATCAAAATAAAGGGTTTAATGAACGGATTACAAAAATATATAGTGTGATAAACATTTCGATACCTGTTTAACGTGCCAATAGTTTGTCATTTCCGAACTAACGAACGAACGAACTAGTGCGTAAAGTTTTTTGAGCTTCATCCTGTTCATTTATTTCTATATTCTTTTTTTTCCCCAAATGTATTAAAAATGTCGTTTGATACACGTGCGAAATTGTAATTTTCACGCGTCCCTAGCTAGTGTTAACGCTTGCTTTCGCTCGCGCCAACATAACTAGGAACTCGTGATAGAATGTCAAACTTTTCGCACTTGCATCAAAATATACTATTACAGTCTGGTATATTTTTTTTTAATCGAGTTATTAAACAAACGCACTCACTCTGCAAGGAGTCATCGAACTTGGGCTTCATGGAGAGCGCGGCGGGCGGGTCCTTGTACTTCTCGGGCAGCGGGTGGCGGTACGAGCCGCGCTGGCTCGTGTCGGGAATGTACACGTCGTCCGGCAGGCGCAGCGTCTGGAGGGCGCGCGCGCGCCGCGCCAGGTTCACGGACATGAAGGGCAGCTCTGTGGGACGACGGCCGCCGTGGGAGTAGGAAGCACGGGCGTACCGAGGTGGGCAGGGGGTGGCGCACCCCTGCCCCCCCTGAAACTTGGTCTTGGTTTTTGGCCGGATTGGTCCAGTTGGTAGTGACCCTGCCTTCTGATCCGATGGTCGCGGGTTCGAGTCCCGCTCGGGGCAAACTTTGTGTGATGAACACGAATGTTTGTACTCGAGTAATGGATGTTAGTATTTATATATGTATGTATTTTCCTATATAAGTATTTATACCGTTGTCTAGCATCCATAGTACTACTTTTTAATTAACTAAGGTAACATGTCGTGGTGGCCTAGTGGTTCGACCTACCGCCTCTCATGCAGAGGGTCGGAGGTTCGATTCCGGCTCGCACCTCTAAGTTTACTTATGTGCGAAATTCAATTTGAATTAACCACTGAACTTTTCGGTGAAGGAAAACATCGTGAGGAAACCTGCACGCATCTGCGAAGTAATTCAAAGATGTGTGTGAAGTACCCAAACCGCACTGCGCCCGCGTAGGCACTATAGCCCAAACCCTCGTGGTGAGAGGAGGCCTGTGCCTAGCAGTGGGACGCAAATAGGCTGTAGTAGTATCCAAGGTAACGGCGCTTACGATGGACCTCATAAAAAAGCTCGAAGTTTCTTTGCGTGATAGAATCAGAAATGAGGATATCCGCTGTAGAACTAGGGTCACTGACATAGCCCGAAGAATTGTGAGCCTTAAGGGGAGCGACGACTTTGTAAAGGTCGCAGGGGCGCGGCGGAAGCAAGTATCACCAGACCGATGTGAGTGCCATTGAGTAGCGCGCCTTGGGGGAGGCCTATGTCCAGCAATGGACGACTTTCGACTGAAATGATGATATGGGGATCCTCGTCGTGTGCTCAAGCGCTTCTTGTCCGCCATGGATACGTCTGTAGGGAACGGTCACTCGCTGACTGGGGTTTTACTTGGATGTGGACGAAATTTTGAATATAAATAACTAGCTAGGGGTTTACAGTAGGGGCGACTGATCAATCTATCTAGGTCTCATTTTGACTCTTTTTCCCAGGTACCTACTAATGACACAGAATATTTAATTAATACTATTACATACAGAATGGCCACGGAATCACCCGCCTGAATGTAGCCGGCGCGCAACTCGCGCCCTACTCGCCCTTACCGTCATTTGTTTCATCCGAAAATGGAGAGTTGGAGAATGGAATGGATTAGGTACTGGCCCGCGTAGTTGGTACACACACGTCATTTACAAGTGTACAGACTTCCTCGAACGCAAACATTGACACATCATTCGAATTGTGTTCGAAATCGTGTTTTTACAGGCCGTGTCCGCCGGGTGGTATAATGACGAATGACGTCAGCTTACCTCTGGAGCAGTACTTGGTGAGGTACTCCGTCCGCTTGAGGTCCTGGATGTCGTGGTCGATGGGCGTGGGGTCGAACTCCTTGCTCATGTACTTCGCCGTCAACTCGGGATAGTCGTCTTTAAACTGGGGGGCAATTTGAGGGGTCATTGCAGTTTAACCTTTTGCAACGCCATTGTAAAATACAAAAGCCGTCACCCATACGTACGCCAAGATAACACCTTTGCTTAGATTTATAACTTTTTGGTAGGTTGGTGGTAGGCACCTAAAGTTGCCATAACTGCCGTAGTTATGGCAACTTTAGGTGTCTTGGGGCTCTATTCGCTCTGTAACGTTACATAGTGAAAGGGTTCTTCCCTATCCCTCACGCGTCACGGCGTTGACGCCGGGACGTTTGAGTGCAGGGATAGGAAATTTCCCTTTTCGCTATGTAACGTTTCGAATACAGCCCCTTGGCGTTCAAAGGGTTAAATTAACAGTAGATACGGTAAGCGACGCTAAAACGTCATGATATTGACGTTCTCTATCAAGCGTAGAAATCCCTTCTACTTTCGCTCACCTCTCAAGATTAGGGCATCCAATCCCGCATGTTATTTGTGATCTCGGTATTTGCGGGATCGATGATTTACGATCCCGCGGGATCTCGAAATTTGCGCGATCCCGCTGGTGTAAGAAGCTGAGTTGCCGATTAAGTGTTGTGTAGTTAGGTAAGTACCTATAAGCTTATGAAATTCATCTTCTGGCCAAACTCCTTTAATTCCTATCGATGGTAGGTAAAGCTGAATGTTTCGTCGTTGATCGAGGCTTGTTGGAGCTACTCGGATTTTGGAAATAAATAAAGAGTGCAGTCATGTTTGTTCGCCTTTGTAAAATCCGTTGCCGTAATGAAATAACCAACTCGCAGCCAACGTCTAAGTTGACCTGATGAGGACGTTTCTACTTTCTATGCTACTTCCCAGTCTCGCAAATCCCGCGGATCCCGCGCTGGTAATCTCGCTCCTTGCGGGACTGAAAAATGACGCGGGATCTCGGTACCTATACCGAAATTGGATGCCCTACTCAAGATGCGTGCCGGGCATTGGGAGCTATAAGTCTTTACCCGCTTGGTGGCCTCCTTGTAGTATTCAAAGTCGACGGGGCACAGCAGGTCGGGGCTCCGGCGAGGGGCCTCGCGGGCCTTGAGGGAGTCCCGGCTCAGCCCCACGATGAGGCAGTCGTCGTCGACTGCTTTGCGCCGGGGGCTCTTACTGGCGTGTTGTTCAAACATTGAATATTTGGGTATAATAAGCCGTGGTGGCCTAGTGGTTCGACCTACCGCCTCTCATGCAGAGGGTCGGGGGTTCGATTCCGGCTCGCACCTCTAAGTTTACTTACGTGCGAAATTCAATTTGAATTAACCACTGAGCTTTTCGGTGAAGGAAAACATCGTGAGGAAACCTGCACGCATCTGCGAAGTAATTCAAACATCTGTGAAGTCTCCAATCCGCACTGGGCCCGCGTGGGGACTATAAGCCCAAACCCTCTAGTGATGAGAGGAGGCCTGTCCCCAGCAGTGGGACGCAAATAGGCTGTAGTAGTAGTATAATAAGCGTCGTGTAAAAAGAACGCTGGAAGCCAACATGACGCCAGCCATCTCCATATCAAATTTCACCCAAATCGGTCCGTTCGTTGCGACGTGAAGGATGGACAAAGAAACACCCTTTCACATGTAAATGCGCTTTCACATGTGTATAATATTATAGTATGGATGGAAATGTAGATTGTCAACTTACGGTTTATTTTTCTTCGCAAAGTCCACCATATACACAGATTGGAATTCGATCTCACCATCGAATACAGACATCTTGATTTGTTCAGTTAATACTAATAATTAATAATATATAAAATCACTACTGAAATCACAGTGAATAAACATCAACTAGATTTATTTGTGGCACATGTCACTGTCAGTGTCACATCACCTATTTTTTATAAAAAGATTTTGTTAGTGGTAGGACCTGGTGCTGGGTCCGGCCGGGGTGGTACCACCGTGTTTCCCCGCTAACCTGCCGCGAAATAGCAGTGCTCGCACTGTTGTGTTCCGGTAGGGGGTTAAGGCAGCCGGTGAAATTTCTGGCACAGAGGCATTCCATCTTAGGCCTCAGGATAAGCAACGCATTCGGGATCTTATGGTTTCTTTATGGGGGATCATAGGATTTCGGTGTCCATGGGCCCACTTACCATCAGGTGGGCTGTGCGATCTTACCATTAGTCCACTCTCAGTCCTTCCACCATTTCCAATATGTACATTTTTTTAATTGGCGTCCAACGTGCCGTGTGCTGTAACTTAATTTCCCCGCAACGGATAAACCGATTTTGATATTTTTTGTTCGATAGGAGAGTTAGTCGATTGCAATGAGTGAAAATTTCCTCTTCATTTGACACCCCTCAATGTAATAAGAGACTTTTATCAAGCCCGGTTTGATTTGAAACATATGTAAAATCCGCCATTTTGTTTTTTTCTTTATCAAACGTGTACCCTACGTCGCTTGGACAATTAAAACAAATCAAATGACACCAGTTTCATCAAAATCGGTCCCGTAGTTTTAAGTCTAGGGTGGAACACACATAAATACAAACATACATACAGACTGCTAAAATCATAATCTTTCTTTGGCTTTGCTGTAGTCGGTTAAAAATAAGGTTAAAAAGAATAAAAATTCACCGTGAAGTAGAGTGAAAAAAAAACTAAGTAGAAATAATATAATTTTTATTTTTATACATTAATCGAGTGCTAACAAAATAACTTCCAAATTTGGCAAAAATCTCGCTAAAAGTTAGGTAGCTAAACTTTTGCTGTTAATTTATAATTCTCAATTTTAAATCGGATTACAAATGTAATAAAATATTTCACATTTTACAATTAGAAAAATGGCATCAATATTAAAAAGTTAAACAAACTAAGCTCATCTCTCCTTCAAGACACTACTATCACATATACCGCTTTTTACCAATCGATTATTAAAAAACCGGCCAAGTGCGTGTCGGGCCACGCGCAAAGTATAGGATTCCGAAGTTGAGGATGCCCACAGTACCTTTTCTAAGACTTATTAGCATCTAGCTAGCCTGTGGTGGTATGGCGTGCCCGCCCGACGCCCCTGCCGCTCGAGAAAAATCATTGGTTTTTTAATCATTTCATATGTTGGTCGACTATTACTCGTAAGTTTGTACTTAGCTGTGATAGTTTTCCTTTCAACTACGTTATATATGCCACAACCGTGATTTTTTTCAGCCATCCAAGTACCACCATTTAGCTGGCAGGGGGGGGGGGACACATGACTCTAACAAAAAATAGCACTTTAAAGCTTAATATTTCACAAACGCATCACTTAATCAAAAAATGGTTTTTACAAACCCACAATATTTTTTTAAGACCTATTCAACGATATGCCGCACCATGAGATACGCAAGAAAAAAAAATTACATACCCACTTTACGAGTACGCTATAAAAAATAAAAAAAAATATTGTACCACTTTGTCGTACAATAAAATTTTGCGTAACTAATATGTATATTCATGCCAAATTACAGCTTTCTAGAACTAAGCATCTCCGAGCAATAGTGCGGACAGACGGACGGACGGACGGACGGACGGACGGACGGACGGACGGACGGACATGGCGAAACTATAAGGGTTCCTTGTGGACTTCGGAACCCTAAAAAAACGGAAATTGCTACAATATAAAAACACAAAGTATAAACCATGAAATTGACTTGCTGTTAAAAAATATGATGGCATTTTGGCTCGAAAGTATTTTATCACATTTTTATGATAATCTTCCATAAACTCACGCTTCTTTGACGCTGGGGTAGGCAGAGACAAGCATACCTCTCTCGCTTCTTCCACATACAATTCCTTTCTTGTCTCATCTTATACCGTCACATATTTTTCAGGGACTACGTGAGATGATTTCGGCGTTTTTTCTAGTGTTGCAAGTTGCAAATATCTAAGAGTTTGTACATTTATTGATGTATGTACAGCTATAAAAACTCGTTTCATCATATTAAGATGATAGCACAGAATACTTAATAGTAGAGATCTTCTACTATCTAAAGTACCGCGCCTTCACATTTCAAAACGCTTCAATGTATTTAAAAAGCACCACCAACACTTAACACATGTGTGCGTGCTGAGACAGCCATCAACTATGCGTTGAGTGTTGGTGGTGCTTTTTAAATAATAATAATAATTTATAATGAAATTAAGCGTTTTGAAACGTGAAGGCGCGGAACTTTAGGTAGTAGAAGATCTCTACTACTTACAGAATGGCCACGGAATCACCCGCCTGAATCTAGCTCGCGCGCAACTCATTTGTTTCATCCGGAGATGGTCAGTGAATCGTTGGCCCGCGTACTGGTACACAGACGTCCTCGCACGCACACAGACGTCTTCGCACGCAAACATTCGAATTGTGATCGAAATCGTGCTTTTATAGGCCGTGTCCGCCGTGTGATAATAGTGTCCAGATAACGTGTTCCGATATACAATAATTAACTATGTATAAGCTACATACGCTATCTATGTACATTTAAGCTACTCAATCAGTCGCATATACATTATACAATTTAATATTCAATCCAATTACAATTACAAACATCAATATTTTGGTTGAGAGCATCAACAATAATAGAATTTGCAAATTAATAATAGAAACTTTAAAACTGACATTTCTGTTGAAATGTGTCTAAAGTAAAGAAACCAATACTGATTCCTAAAGGTTTCAAAGAAATTAATTACAATTCTCCACTATATCAACTACAAAAGTGCAGTATGTGAAAATTCAAATGGTTCACAAGATAAGGTTCACAATGGCTTTTAAACCTTATTTTAATATTAACGGTATTTGTTTTTATAAATAAGAAATAAATCTTTATAACGGAGGCCATTCACTGGGGAGCTTTAATTAAACAATTATAAGTAAGAATTCTAAAGACACATAACTGAAATAAGTTTTCTTACATAAATAATACATGAATACATATTTACTATTTTAAGTATTGTGCTATGACTTTCTGTGAAAATAAATACTGAATTCATAATTGATACATAAACTTAAACCTATTGCTAATATTAAAGTTGAATTTTTGGTCCTAAGACTTCAGCCGAATCACTTAGGCTCACTTTTAAGAATCAGTTAGTGACCTAGTAAGGTTCTAACTCATTTTAAGAGGGTTTACTCCGACAGATGGCAACGTCGCAAATAGCTGTCAAATATTTCGATGTTTTCATTAATTTCTGAATGATAGTGAATGGAAACACGAATTATCGATCTATGGTTGAATAAAACATTAAGTATGGATTGCAACAATTATCATAGGAACACGATTTTTTTAGGATTATGGAAGTACTATCTTTTGAAAACTTTTCATCGCATTTTAATGTAATCTTATTATTTGAATGCCTAACCAACAAATGTAAAACGAGACGCGTCATTCATTTTAGAATGATAACTTCTTTTTTAATGCAGGAATATTGAGAAATTAATAAAAACAGCGAAACATTTGACAGCTATATGCGACGTTGCCAACTTTCGGGATTGTTTATCCTTAAGTTTGTTTCATGTTAGTGATTAATTTTGGGATAGAGCTTCTAACCAAAGTTGATGAAAGTGAGCTATGAAACTTGTATGTATACACGGTGGGTCAGAAAATATGGCAAAGATTTAACCCACCGTATCGGCTATCGATTCTAAGTATATTGTATAGGTATTTAATTTTTTTTGAGTTGGTAAAAAAAAAATTGTACATGGGATTGGTTGTGTGAGCGACGCCTGAATCCTATACAAAATATTATTTTTTTACAAACTCAAAAAAAATTAAAGACCTATACAATATACTTAGAATCGATAGCCGATACTGTGGGTTAATTATTTGCCATATTTTCTGACCCACCATGTATACAGTATTTAGTTGCTTATACTTAAAAGATGATATTGCTTAAGTGAGAGCTATTGAGTATACTGTCTTAAATTTGAAAAAAAAAAACGAGTTTATTTCAAAATGAAAAGAGGTGGGGTATAATATAATGCATAGAGATAATCTTACTATAGAAGTCCCGCACCTCCACAATTCAAAACGCTTCAAAGTATTTAAAAAGCACCACCAACACTCTCAACGCATGTGTGCGTGCTGAGACAGCCGTCAACTATGCCTTGAGAGTGTCAGATGTGCTTTTTAAATAATAATAAATACATTGAAGCGTTTTGAAATGCAGAGGCGCGGGACTTTCTATAGTAAATTATCTCTATAAGATTGTATTGATCTTAACATAAACATGATATACAATAATAAACAGGCCCTTCTTACATTTTAAAAATGATATGAATACAAAAAACTTTGGAATTTTTATATAATAGGTACAAGTTAGAAACAAAATTAAGAAGTCATAAAATTTTCGATACCAGACTATCTAGGTATTTTTTTAATTCTTTTATGTGTGAAAATCTCGAATTAAACTGTTCTTCTCTAGAAATGTGTGAAGTGAAATTATTGTACATAATTTAAATTGGTGGATACCTATGTCATGTGAACTTTGTGAACATCATTTATAAAATGAAAATAGATAGAAACATAAATGTTGCCCTCGGTCATTTTATAAATCTAGATGGATTCGAACCAGTTATAAATATCTATTATAAACTGTGTGTTGTAAAAAAGGAATAAAACACACATTCCTGTTAGAAAAACAGCTTCACTTTCACCGAATAATCAGAACTTATTACAGATCTAGTGAATAATAATTATTTTCCATCATGAAATTTCGGAAATCCGAGAATAGGTACGCGAACAGTCAATCAATTACCGAATTTAATGACTGAAATGTAAATATGACATTTGATATGAAACTTTATAGGTCAATGTCAAGATATAATTGAAGTACTCAATATGCCAATGACATATTGAGTACTTCAATTATTAAAGGATACATGAGATACATACATAGAGATAATCTACTATAGGAAATCCTGCGCCTCCACAATTCAAAACGCTTTAAAGTAATTTAAAAGCACCACCAACACTCTCAACGCATGTGTGCGTGCTGAGACAGCCCAACTATGCGTTGAGAGTGTTGGTGGTGCTGTTTAAATAATAATAAATAAATTGAAGCGTTTTGAAATGTGAAGGCGCGGGACTTCATATTGTAGATAATCTCTACATATGTACATAAAATCACGCCTTTTTCCCATAGGGGTAGGCAGACTACTTCCTTCCATTAAAGGATACATGTCATACATTATATTCAGAAATTGTCTTGTAGGATTCCCGAAATTTCCCGGTGGCAAATATTTATCAACTACATCTTGAAGGAGGCCTATGTACAGTGGACAAGTTTCAGCTGATAGACCGCGGGCCAGGCGCAAAAATGGGTAGTCATCGCCTCCCGGACAGTACTTTGTAGAATGGTTAAGATAGTCATAACATATGGCCTAGTGAACGTCAGCTGGCAAGCCGTTGGTGGGTTTAAACGCTATTTCCCCCCGAACATGTCATTTTTTTGGTATTTCCTCCCGGCTGAAATTTCACCAGATGATAATTCAAGGGTAAATGTGAAGGAAACAAAGACGTCAGGTGGTCTATCTGGGTGGAAAAGTGGTCAGCTGATGCCCTAAAAGTTCTATAAATTACATCAACTGCAAATGTAACTTTGTAATCCTATACATTTGTATAGAATTACAACCTATTTGTTTTTTTATTGAAATCTGCAAATGTAACTTTGTAATCCTATATATTTGTATTTTGTTATTTATGCAGTTACTGTATCTAGAAAACCGGACCGAAATTGCTAAATATTGCCACCAACGGCTTGCCAGCTGACGTTCACTAGGCTATGTTACGACTATCTTAACCATTTCCCAAGTTATCAGGCGGGAGGGTATTGGCACTATTGGTCATGACATCTGCTCGTGGCTCGCGGCCTATGAGATTGTGTAGGTACGGGAGCGTCCTAGACTGACCTGCGAAGCCGCTCGGCGCGCTATGGGACTCGGAAGGGCACCACTAAATCCTCATGGTGTTCGACCCGCAGTTCCGATATGGCTGCCGCAGCTCGCTTCACTGCGTTCGCTATCTGTTGGCAGAAAATACATACTTAGTAACGGTATTACGTACATAAACTGTTTAAGTGTTTACCGTTACAGCACAGAAATATTATTGAAACTCTTAAAGAAGATAATTTATTTTCAGTTATTATAAAAACGGGCGCAGCTGATAATCAGCGCTGTGGGCTCCGCGCTACAGCATTACGCTGAGCTGGCCAGCCCTTTCGGCTATAAACTAGGGCTTGTGATATACGTGTTACACGCGGAACCGTAGCTACGTAGCCTTAGCACCGGCGGTGCCTTAGCACACGTGCCGTGCCGTACTACACGGTCACGTCAAAGATACGTATCCGTTTCTGGATTCGGCTACGTTCCCGCGAATCTCGGCTTCGGCTCCGCTCCGCTCGGTTGTTGAAAGAGAGCTTGTGTCGAACGGACCCTTCGCATTATGTGTTATACTCGTGGTCTTTGCATTGATTTGATTCCAGATGTTTTTTTTAAGTAATTACATATTGGTATTATTCTGTTCTCTGATAACCAGCCATTATGAGTTTGTACAAAAAAAAACCAGAGGTGGGATTGGTGTGATTTTTGAATCTCACCGGTGCCTTTTTTTGTATTTGTATGCAGCCGATGACTATTTAGTACGAAATAAGCCACCCGATGAGAATCAAAAATCTCAGGTATAAATAAGATACGTATCTCCGTGTACACGTAGCTACGTATCTCCGTGTACACGTAGCTACGTATCTTAATTACACGTAGCCGAATCACACGGAGCAAACGGAGCGGATCTCCGTTGCCGAGTAACACGGCAACGGAGATTCGGCTACGGGTACACGAAACACGGTCACGACCAGGAGCACTACTATAAACCTGAGCTAGTTCTAAGTTATTTTTAGTTTGTCATTGCCATTGTTTTTTGTTTTTTTTTTGGTTTGTACTTTTATGGATGTATATTATGTTATAGCCGTATAAAGTTATTTCCTTTCTTTATAGAACTTGGTTTGTTGGTAGGCAGCTAACATCCATATTTATCATCGTTTGACGTTTTACACCGGTAATCGAGCTGTAGAATTCGTTGTCATTTCATTCCTAAATATATTTCATACCATCATTATCGACCGTCTTCGCTTTAGCTGTTTTCCTGACAATTCCAGCTTTTCGACGATTCGCTACGCTGTGGAAACACAAGGTCTAAAATTCTAAAGGACCATCACTTACGAGTTCCTAGTCTTCAAGTGCCAGCCCAGGCTTGCTCAGTATATCGTTCCGCTCGGCTAAGGGTAGATTGATTCAAACCGTCCGTTAAAGTTAACGTTAAATATTTTACTATGGAATGAAATGACGTTTCTGTATGGAATGACAGCTCGGCGGCCATATTTAACGACCAGGGCCCTGTTTAATAAACGTTACAATCCTACAATTTTGTAAAAAAGCAACATATTTGTAAATATGTGCGACAAGTGCTGTTGAATAAACATTACAAATCTGTAAGGAATTTACAAGTGAAAACCTTACAATTTTTTCAATAGTAAATGCTGTTTAATAAACGCTTACATATGTAAAAAACGCCTGTAGATTTAGATAACAATATTGTATTTACAAATGGGTAGTTGTAAGTTACAATTCTACATTAAAATGTATTTTTATAGAAGAGATTAAATTACGAGGGTAGACTTGAAATATAAATAGTTAAAACGTTATCGTCAGTTAAAGCTTTCTATATCATCACATTTGAGTAGTGCATTTCCGAGATAATGGAATATTATTATTCCAGTCCACCAACTAAGCTTGAATCAACTCACCCTAAGGGCACGTCGCGCAGCCAGCGCGGCGGCGGCGGCGGCGCGGGCGGACTCGCTTCG
>OZ020289.1:11562300-11636512 GCA_963971205.1 Aethes cnicana | reverse complement strand
TACTCGTTACTCTCTTGGCAGTGGTCGTTGTCATCTCTTGAGGGTTAGTGGCGCGCTTTACCTAACCGTCGCCATTCGCTTTTTGTTTTTTGACGCCTAGTAAGCGTGCGTAAAGTTTATTGCGAACTAGTGCGTATTTTTTGTTAACTTCATCCTGTTCGTTTTTTTACTTTATTCTTTTTTTTTCGCAAATGCATTAAAAATATCGTTTCATAAGTACACGTGTGAAATTGTCATTTTCACTTGTTCTTAATGTTAACGCTCGCTTTCGCTCGCGCCAACGTAACTAGTGACTCGTGATAAAATGACAAACTTTTCGCACTTGCATCAAAATGTACAGTCGACGTCAAAGAGATATCTACACTTTTGGACCTTAATACAACGGAATAGGGTGAAAAAGTGTAAACATCTCTTTGACGTCCACCGTACTATTTTATACAACTGACGGTGGCGAACAAGCATACGGCCCTCCTGCTGTTAAGAGGTCACCGTAATATATAGACTCCTGCAACTTCGAATCAACACATATTTCGATTCTAAATCCTACAACTGACCAAGTGACCACATTTACCAATCTGCCGTGTAACAGCCTAAAATAAAAGAAATGTCATAATTTCGCTGTTTCTTGACCGGTAATCATTTAGGTAAATAAAAAAGCCGTTATCTATCGTAAAGAGCGCGGTAATGCTCCATTGAATACTATTACAACTGTAACACAACTTTTGCTATTGTTATCTTATCACTAACTGTTCCCGCTAGTTTACCCACATGTTTTAGTTTAAACAGAATATTCTAAACGCGAAAAATCAAGCAGCTCACTGCCAGAAGCCCGCTAGGTAAGAAGTAACTCGAGTATTGCAAAAATAAAAAACAGACTGCGAACAAACTTTTGATTTGTAATCCGTTCATTAAACCCTTCATTTTGATACCCCACTCGATAGGCTTTAGCCTTGTTTTTTGATGAGTACCTATTTACAAATTGATCTACTCTTCTATATAAGTATTTCTATCGTTGTCTAGCACCTGGCACCTAGCAGCAGCTGGCTCGGTCAGTTTGTGTGAAATGTCCCAAGATATTGATTTATTTAAAGCGATGACAAAACCAAAATAAGACTGTTGCATTGCCCTTAATAGGGTATCATGTACCGACTGTATAATATACTTACCTACTACCTTGTAAAATGAGCATGATTCGCAATAAATGATATGAATATGAATCTAAATTGACTTAATAACGCCCTAAATAAGTAATTTCGCCCTCGCCCACATGCCGCGGTCGTGCTTCTCGCTCCCTCCAATGCAAACAGACGTTGTCCTCTGAGACAGTTGCCTGGCTCGATTGCTCAAGGTCATTAGGTTTCGTCAGCGTGTTGACTCACGTGGCGGTCTCATGGAGTATCCTGTTGAGGGCGCTCTGTTCGTCGGGCTTCCGCGGCGGCGCGGCGGCGCTGGCGAGCGGCGCCGGCGCCTCCTGGGCCTGCTCACTCACCTCCAGCAGGTGCGTCATTAGGTGTCGACAGCGTGTTGACTCACGTGGCGGTCTCATGGAGTATCCTGTTGAGGGCGCTCTGTTCGTCGGGCTTCCGCGGCGGCGCGGCGGCGCTGGCGAGCGGCGCCGGCGCCTCCTGGGCCTGCTCACTCACCTCCAGCAGGTGCGTGCGCTCGTTCACTATGTTCTCCTGGAAATGAGGAGGATATATCTTTAATAACTTCATAATGCCCAGGACGGGAAGATGTGGCGAGACACGGTTAGGCAAAAGACAATTCCACGTCAAGGGGACGATGACCCTCAGTAATGAGGATTTCGACGCGTGGAGGGAGGATGTTTAATAACTAACTTGTAAAGTAACTTTCTTTTTTTTTCTTGCGTGTAGTGTTACCTATGTCCTTAAATTGTATCATGAACTATTCTAAATGTGTTAATGAATAAATGTTTTTCTTCTTCTAATACAAGTTCAAAGTGGTGTATTCCATAGCAATAGGCCTATTCCCAGCAGCCTAGTCCGCAGTGCAAAGAAAATACCAGTAGTCCGCACCTGTGCCGCAATATAAGCAAGATCCAGGATCTTTGATTCCCCATTGAGAAACCATAAGATCACTAATGCGTTGCTTACCATGAAGACAAAGATGGAATGCCTCTGTGCCAGACATTTCAATTTATAAAGATGTAGAGCACAAATGCCCAAAGCTGCGCAAAACATTGGTATTATTTATTTCAATTTTGTTTAAACTGTTCATTGCATTAAAAAAAATTAACATTACAAAAACTTCATCATGACCAAGGTATAGGTTATCCATCCTTGGAATACAATACAAAGCATTCTATTCAAATCAATTAAAATTTATATTCTGCGTTATACATGAAAAGTGCTACACACCTACTGTGATTACTTACAAATCAAATTCTTTTTCGTTTTTTTTTACAGTCATTCAAACAGGACATTGTCTTCATTTCCTTTTTTGCAAACAAAGCATGTCTATCCATGTCTACTTGCACAAATTGCACTATCTATTCCAAACATTTACATATGGAGTTGAATTACTTGTAATGTGCCCATGTGCTATTTGTGGTTGTGTCTAGGTCAGAGTTGTTATCTTAGGCACTTAATGGGTTTAACCACAGACCACAGGTCTATCAACTAAACCATGGTTGTATTTCAATTTCGTATCATGTGAAGTAATTTTTCTTTTTTTAGCTGTTTTTTTAGCCTTTACATTTTTTCTTTTTAAAACTTCTGAATTACAGGGAACAAATTTAAAAAATCACCTCTCGTGATGAGAGGAGGCCTGTGCCCAGCAGTGGGACGCAAATAGGCTGTAGTAGTAGAATGAAAATCAAAAGATGATGTCAATTGTGTAAAAGCAGAAGAATTTTTAATTTAAATCTTCACTATAACTTTTAAGATTTCCAACTGATTTCATAAAGGCACTAAATAACATAATTTTATGCCTAGAGGTGAGTATAAAATATCACTATGTGGCACATGCAATTGGGTAATAACTATTTGCAGATATAAGTAATACTCAATAAATAAAATAAAATAAATAAATACATGAAATACAAATAAATAAATAAATAAATTTGAAGCCGTGGTGGCCTAGTAGTTCGACCTACCGCCTCTCATGCCGAGGGTCGGGGGTTCGAATCCGGCTCGCACCTCTAAGTTTACTTATGTGCGAAATTCAATTTGAATTTACCACTGAGCTTTTCGGTGAAGGGAAACATCGTGAGGAAACCTGCACGCATCTGCGAAGTAATTCAAAGATGTGTGTGAAGTCCCCAATCCGCAATGGGCCCGCGTGGTGACTATAGCCCAAACCCTCTCGTGATGAGAGGAGGCCTGTGCCCAGCAGTGGGACGCAAATAGGCTGTAGTAGTAAATAAATAAATATCTTTGGACATTTCACATACATTGACCTAGCCCCAAACTAAGCAATGCTTGTATTATGGGTGCTAGACAACAATATAAATACTTATATAGAGAAACACACACATATATAAATACTATGTAAACTATGAACAACAGACATGCAGAAATTGAAGCATAAAATGATAGCACAGTAAACAAAACTATTTCACAATCAGTGCGAACACAAGTGTAAATTTCCTACATACTTCGGCACAATATTGTGATGAGTTATATCTTTAACTATGCCTGCACACTGCATGCATTCATGGAAAATTCACAACATGCATAATTTGATGCTTGTAGCAACTCTCGCATAAACAAACAGCAATTAATGCCTTATTCCAAGGACAAACAGTTTAAATTGTATTTACTTTTTTCCAAGAGATTTTCAGTGACACACATTAGCAAATATAGATCCATAATCATACTAAAATTACGAAACAATTTTGTTTCAAAGGTATTTACTTCCGGAACTGCGACACAGTAGATCAATTTCGATAGCCATCTGTCACAACTCATGATGCAGGAAAGGGTTCAACTTTGTTTGTGTTCCCATGAATATACACAAAGAAAAATAGAACCAGCCTGTCACTACGGCTTTGTGTCGACACAAACAGTATCCACTTCCACGTTCACCGTCATCCACAAACTACGACGATAAAAAGTCACTCAACGAGGAATTACTGATAAAACTTGGCACAGTCAAAAAACTACGTTAATCTACCAAACATGATTACTACAACTTGGAGATATTCTTTTACAGTAAAGTGCGAATATTCGTGGAACTAATTAACGCGTCTGTATTGTATTTCATGCACTCTGAACTGAATGAACACCCACATCGCGAACGTTACCTGCGGGTCAGTATCTTTGTGACATATACTGTAACAGCAACCCATGACGGCGTTCTTCAGAGAGTGGAAGCATGAATGCAGCAGACTATCCTCCTCGACCGACTGCATAAATATTTGTGTTCCAACTTTAGTGGTTAAAAATAGATCGAAAACTTATTTTTTCGTTGCGGTGTTCCTTCTTTCAGACACAATGACAAAACGACGATGTCACGTAAAACGTCAAATCAGAGGCGTATATTCATAATTAAAAATGTAAAAATATTTATGTCTTATTTATGTGAACTTTTGGAATTAAGTGTTACATGGAAAATCTGATAAGTAGATATAGAGATATCAAAGGCAAATTTAAAAAAAAAACGTTGATTGAAGTAAAATAAACATTCCAGTAACAGTTAATTCACACAAAACCGTTTATGAAGTCTGTTACATTTTTATATTGCTTGATATAAAAGTCTAATCTTGTTATTTAAGTCAACCACTTTTATTGTAACTCTATTTACTCCATTGAAAATTCTCATTACTAAGGATAATATTTCTACTTTATTTGAACTTTGACCATTGAACTTCCAATAGTTAGTGGGTAACACCATTTAAATGTAAATGCTCAATTTGGCAGCGTTCCGAATCGAGCTCCGAGCGCCCACGGCACCTTGCATCCTTTTTTCTCTGGCGAGTCTATTTTCAAGAGGAAAAAGGATGCAAGGTGCTGTGTGCGCTCTGAGCGCGATTCGGAAACCAGCCTTTGTCACACTGACACGCTGACATTCGTTTGGTTGACATGACATCATAACTGTCAAAGTTGGTACAAAAGCGCTTGCAGCTTGTTGGCCGATTCTCTGGTAAACTACTAAAAATGTATTTGGCTTGAATTATTCGAACAGTTTATAAATTAATAAAATGCTACGATACCGAGGAAAGAAGACTGTAATAGATAAAGTCAAAGAATTCGACGCATTTCCAAAAATACCGGATGAATACGTCGACAGTACTCCGGTTGGCGGAACGTTCTCTGTTATCGCGTTTATTATTATACTCTGGTTAATATATAGTGAAGTAACGTACTACTTGGATAGTAATTTAGTGTTTAAATTCTCGCCCGATACAGAAATGGATGAGAAACTGAGGATAAACATCGATATAACAGTTGCTATGCCGTGTTCAAACTTGGGCGCGGATATCTTGGATTCCACGTCGCAAAGCGTGTTCGGTTTCGGTGAATTAACGGAGGAAGATACTTGGTTCGAGTTGACGCAGGAGCAGCAGGACGCTTTCGATGCTGTGAAATACTTAAACTCTTACTTGAGAGAAGAGTATCATTCTATTTGGCAACTGTTATGGAAGAAAGGACACGGGTCCGTGCGGGCGACTGTACCGGCCCGTAAAACGAAGCCGAACCGGCGACCGGACGCGTGCCGACTTCACGGCATTCTAATTTTGAACAAGGTAGCCGGAAACTTCCATATAACTGCGGGCAAGAGCTTACATCTACCAAGGGGCCATATTCACCTGAATATGTTATTTGATGATACACCGCAGAACTTCAGCCATAGAATAAACAGGCTGAGCTTTGGAAGTCCTGCTAACGGAATAATATACCCTTTGGAAGGTGATGAGAAAATTGCAAACATTGAAAGTATGCTGTATCAGTATTTTATCGAAGTTGTCCCAACCGATGTAGATACGGCCTTTGAAACTATTAAAACATATCAATACTCTGTTAAAGAGTTGGAAAGGCCTATTAGTCATTCACAAGGGTCACACGGGGTCCCAGGCATATTCGTCAAGTATGACATGGCTGCGTTGAAAATTAATGTTTATCAGGCAAGGGAGAACTTGCTACAGTTTATGTTACGACTGTTTTCTATCATAGGTGGTATTTATGTTATTATAGGTTGCATTAATACAATGGTTTTGTATATAAGAACAGCTTTTATAAAGAAAGCTGCCCCTGTAATATACCAGAGACATATTATTGAGTCGAAGCAAAGACCCGTGCAGGCAAATCCATTACTATTGCAGTCAGACCTCAATGTTCCTATAGACATATTGAAGCAATGATAGTAGGATCATCATAGATGTAAGTTTTATGTGCAAACTGAATTTGTATATAAGAGATTATTTTTGTGTAAATGTGTAAAGGCTTGTGATAAGCAAATATGTAAGCAAGTGTAGCAAATGTATATAGGTAAAAAAACTTAGCTAAAGTTCCTCGTCTATGTAGTGTTCAGAATTGATATAAAAATTCAACTTTTGTATTACAGACTTGCTACTTAGACAATGAGCTTTACCATAGTTTTTACCTTATACCTACCTATAAATGAAATGTGTAAAAACTTGGTGAAGCCCAATATCTTGAAATTAACAGTGTAAAAACCAACCAACAAAATTGGTAGGTTATAGTGTTATCGAGCTTGGGTTTGCCAGTAATTGCTAAAACAATTAAAATCGAATTGTGACTGAAGTTATGATTGGAAATATTTTGCATTGTTCGCGAGATTTATCATTTTAAATATAAATTCTATTCTTTAAAGTAGGGAACTGTCTCTGAATTACTGGTAATGTTTATGTAGATGTTGGTAAACAAGTGTTGGTAATAATTACTATTTTTTTACTGTTTACAAAGTACAGTATACATAGACAGCATTAATTTTAATTACAAAATATTTAAGTATCCAGTGAAAGGTTGTCACACAAATTATAATATAGGTAATTAATTATGACATGAATGCAGATTATGCAGAGTGAGCAATCTCGGAATATATATTTTTTTAATTATAGCTTTATTACTAGTTTTTGTAATGGCAAAAATATTTTATTTCTTTGTAATGTGCATCAAGATGCTTCATTAATTAGTCATATGTCATATTAATAATAAAGCCTTTTTATATTATAATTATGTCATAATTATGAATGCTCAACTGCTTCAAAATTGATATATATATTTTTTATTATTTGTGCATAATATGTATGCTATTTCCAACCAGTTTTGTATTTATAATTTATTATCTTTTAGGTATTTAAGTGTTGCAGAAGTTTTTTGTCAATAAAATCGCTGAACCTGTTAAAATGAGGCCACACCTTTACAATTATTACTCACACCTCGTACTACTTGGAAGACCCAAATTACTCCCAAGGTCGTTATGTATTAAAAACACCACGGCCATAACATCCAAACAAGTGTTCAAAACTTAAACGTCCCCTTAAATTTTGCATGGGCGCGGGGAAGGGCATTGAAATGAAACGGTGCTGGTCTTCTATCTCGCTCTCTCCCGCATGCTCCGTGATCACTCCGTCTCGTGCGCACGCTCCGCTTCTCAGCTCGGCTCGCCAGCCAGCCAGCCACAGCCACTCGCGCGGCGACGTTGCCCCATAACGGACGCTCAAACGCGTTCCAAAATCGAAATCCGCTACCGAAAAAGTTTGACAACTTTCAATATCGGATAAATCGGCCCTTCCTGACAGAAAACTCCGACAAAACGTCATAAACAGTGCATTGGATACAGTGTAACCATATAAAGTGCTAAGTGAAGTGCATACATTTTTTTGCGATCACATTTTACCGTTTCAATTGAACGTTACTGTTTTGTTCGATAAAAAGCGCGTTAAAGTCGCGTTGATCGCGAGAGGGCCGTATATGGTATAGTTATTCTCGTCGGTGAAAGTAGACCTTTGTTAGGTTCATAAGGACGCAGTCTAGCCCGCAGCCGCTCGCTGCGATTCGCGAGGTGAGTGGCATTTTGGTTATTCTGCTTGAAAAGCACTGTTATCTCATTTTTATTGTGCATTTAACTACCTTTTTACTTGAGATAGGTACATACTTACCGTTGTTCGGCATCGGTATCATCAGAGCAGATGTTAATTAGCAAACACGTATACGTGCCTGCTACACCTAAGTGGCGTACCTATTTATTTTTATTTGACGGATGCTTCATAAATGATACGTGTGCGACACATCGATTCCTTGAGTGTCATTTTACACTTAGTTTTAAAGCCATACTAAGATCAGTATCAAGTTCACATGCACTCGGCGTATTCCATTTCGTTTTATTTCAAATTTGGAACGAACTGAATGAAAGGCACGGGTGTTCTATTTTCAAACAACACGGTTTCGTTCAAAAATCGACATTATCGTAGTTAACGACTGGCCAGCTGAACGTTCCAAACGACGGTGCCATTCATCCATGCACCGGCGACTGTAGGTCAGTGCCCTGTATCCTACCTGTTGAGTTGCTGGCTGTTCCCTGTCGAGCCGGTTTGCTCACTCTATGGTCAAACTGAAAAAAATATGTCAGGTTTCCGAACTGCCATTGACTAATTTATCTGGACGCTTTTCGCTTGGATGCACTTGAGTTATGTGCAATGGCACGCGTTCTGCCCACAGCATTAATCCAAGAAGTGTCTCTTTGTAGCTTGCAAGCGGACAATATTCGTAAACCACTTAGCAGAGTAAAATAATGAGTTAGGAAATCACACGTTTATTTGTAAGCCTTATTACAAGGTAAGTACCTACCTTTTTATTTTATAGTTACTAGAGATTTTCAAATCTATGGTTAGGAAATCCCCGTCGTTCATAGATTGTGAGTTTTAAGATGACATAGATAATAGACGTCAATTTGACATTTTTCCACACAAAAGAGTAAACACAATGCAGCATTTCTTTCATCGCTCGTTTAACATTTTTGTTATTACTCACAACGATGTCAAGAAAGCGTCGCGAAAGCCACAAGCTATGTTAATTTACTTTTAATTAACGCTTAATTGTCTTTTAATAGCGAGTT
The DNA here is from genome assembly GCA_963971205.1 of Aethes cnicana. Taxonomy (NCBI): domain Eukaryota; kingdom Metazoa; phylum Arthropoda; class Insecta; order Lepidoptera; family Tortricidae; genus Aethes; species Aethes cnicana. The sequence continues at coordinate 11,627,470 of OZ020289.1, read as the reverse complement.
TATTGACATCCTCATTGAGTTACCTATAAGTGTATATTTTAAAGGTACTTAGGTTACCTTCTTACATACCTATCTCAGCTCATCTGTAGTACCTTATGTACCTATCCTAGTTTTCTTCCTCTAAAAGACTTAACCAACGTTCTGTATTGATAAAATCTTCACGAACAGGGATCCCTCACGAGTTGTTTGACTTTTAACCCGTGTTTTTTTAAGCGTGTATTCTATTTGACTACAGATCCTCTATCTACAAAAACCATAGACTATACTAACAGTTTTTTTCCCCGTCGCTCCAGCCGAACGTGTTTCTTGTCTATGTAAGGAAGATTGAGAAAAACCGGCCAAGTGCGTGTCGGGCCACGTGCAAAGTATAGGGTTCCGAAGTTGACGATGCCCACAGTACCTTTCTAAGACTTATTAGCATCTAGCTAGCCTGTGGTAGGTATGACGTGCCCGCCCAACGCCTCTGCCGCTCGAGAAAAATCATTGGTTTTTTAATCATTTCATAAGTTGGTCGACTATGACTCGTAAGTTTGTACAGCCTAATTAGCTGTGATAGTTTTCCTTTCAACTACGTTATATATGCTATAACCGTGATTTTTTTCAGCCATCCAAATACCACCATTTAGCTGGCAGGGGGGGGGGGGCACGTGAGAGTCACGTGCCCCCCCCCCCCTGCCAGCAACAAAAAAGAGCACTTTAAAGCTTAATATTTCACAAACGCATCACTTAATCAAAAAATGGTTTTAACAAACCCACAATATATTTTAAAGACCTATTCAACGATATGCCGCACCATTGGGTACGCAAGAAAAAAAAATTACATCCCCACTTTACGAGTAGGGGAGGTACCCTATAAAAAAAAATATATTTCAAAATTTTTTGTACCACTTTGTCAGCGTAACGAATATGTATATTCATGCCAAATTACAGCTTTCTAGAACTAAGCATCTCCGAGCAATAGTGCGGACAGACGGACGGTTGTGGACTTCGGAACCCTAAAAAGCGCTTGTTCGAAATTCGATGTACATAAATGTAAATGTTAAAGATGGCCGTACCTACCGAAGCTAAGATAGTCTTTGTTTCTATTATTCAATACTCATTAGCTCTCTGAATCATTCCGTTCCGTGGGAGCTTTCGGAAAATTTAGTATGTTATTCCTGGTAGTTAGTAGTTAGGCATCAGGTAGAAATACTGACCTTATAGTTAAGCGCGTCACACTTTCTGAAGATGCTATAATAGTTCATCTCTGTTAATTATTGTCCTGTGGCCGTCAACCGGCAATAGGTCGTAGGCAATGAGTAGGTACTTTTGATATGTGATGTGATCTATCATCTTCACCGTGTGCGGTGTAACGCATTTTATGGCTAGAAAAGAGTCGGACATTAGGTATATGCGGAAGCTATGTCCTCAAACTCGCCTGCACAAAACATCTTCTCTCACAAGAGTTTTAATGCCGTCGTAAACATAAATTCTTCAGTCGACTGTACCTATCCAACTACAAGCTACACGTTCTGCAAATCAAAGAAGCGGGCCCAAGACTTCTAGACCGCTCTATTTCAAGCCAAACTACGGAATAAATAATAGTTCAAAAGCCTCTACTTGTTCGAGCTTACGACGCGACACCGAGTCGGATTTAGAACTTTGTAGTTTAGAGCCTAGTTTCAGTTCCGTAGTGTCTATTAATATCCTTTACATTTTCCAGTCTAAGCTCCGTACAAATATTCTTCTTGGAGGAAAGATGTGCCTCGTTTTATGGTTGAGACCGAGTCACACCGAATGCGTCTGCGGTGCGTCTCTGCAGCTTGCCTGTACCTGTATAGCAAGCGGTGTGACGTCACCGGACTTACAAGAACTTGTGCTGAGTGAACCGGGCCTAAGGCCGTTTTTGTCAAAAAAAAAAATTGGGTAGAGATTGGCGATCGGTGGTCTCAACCACACCATTGGATATAGGTACAAGAGAGAGCGTATGACCGGGATCATTTGATGGTATGGGTTACTGCGTGTATCTGGACTGTCCATTCCATTCCTTGTTACAATGTGTTCCAGGCCAGGCTCATTTATTGTTGTCCATTGTCAAATAGTTTTCTTGTCTTTGAATAGGGTTGAATTAGTCATAACTTTTTAAAGATTAGGATACGTGAGGATTACTGGACTAAGCTTCGAACAACTCATTATCTATGACCTGTGACTCATATGTTGATAATGCAGTTCCACTCTAGATAAGTCGGGTTAAGGTCTACAGACTCACAGCCAACTTATAAAAGATAATCTTAGCTGTCTTCGTGAACTTACGGGAAAACTTTAAAATGTAAATCTCTTAATTATAACCTCTCTTTTGTCTGGAATAATAATTCACTTATCATTATTATATTAACTTGTAAATACTAATAGAGGACGAACAATGACTTCCGCGTCTCCGATATGCTTACTAAAATAATAATCCTACAGGATGCCTACAGATAAGTAGGTAGGTAACAATCTACGTCTTTAGATGAAGAAATCTTTAGAAATAGATGAGATTAAGGAAAACATGACTTGAATTGATAATTTTTTAATACATACAATACAATACCCTCACTTTATGCTATAGTTTTCAAGTTTTCCATTGTTACACAGGTGGTGTATAAGTGTTTAAAACAGGATGCGGGACTATATAGTTACACGACACTTGTCTCCGATCGACGACGGGACTAAAACTTTCTGGTAAAATCTGCTAAAGGAAGTGTCTAAATATATCTGACAAAGATTTATGGACATGATCTCAAGTTTCTAACGGCTTTTGTCTGTTTTTCAACTGACAGTTCTAAATAATGAAGATTTCTGTGTTGCCGTTTCGAAATCCCCATTCCAAGATTGCCAGATGTCAATGGTATTTTTGTTTTAGTAATAACTGCAGTAAGGCATTCAAAGAGGCTAGAGAAAAAACTATTGTGATCGATATGTATGTATAAATATTGTATGATATGTAAAATAAGCGACATTGATATATTATCTTACTTTGATCTGTCACACAGCTTTATACCGCAGATAATTGGATAGTGCCAAGTTACAGAAGAAAATTTCCAAACTACACTAGAGCCACTGGGAGCCAATCTGAAACTATTTGCCATAACAATTTCACGCTGCCAACATAACGGCAACAATGGCCGCAGGTGTTTTATGAGTCCAACATTGCGTCGAACAATGATATCTACCATTGACGCGAAATCGCACTGTACTGTACGTCACGAAGAATTCCTATCAAGCGGCATCAAGCAATTCCTAGCGTACGTAGGTGCCATGCGCGGGCCTTTATTGGTGGGTTTCCGTCATTTACTTTCTTTCATTGTTGGTATTCTGACGATGCTTCATTTGTGATGTTGCCACGTCAATACTACGAGGATGTCTAATATCAGGACAGCCCTTTGTGTCCATGTTATTTTGCGTCATTCTGCTCTGCTCTGTAAGATTAATTCTGACTTTTGTAAGGATTTTAACAGGATTGTTGGCAAGCTCCTCTTAATAGTACCTATCATTAAGATCAATGTGAATAAGAAACTGAAATCTGTATCAGCCGGCTTAGAAATAATCACAAAACACATGTTTAGTATCGTATGATATGAGAGAAAACCCCTCGCGGTAGAGTTGTAAGATTCTTTTGATCGACGTTTAGTCTAGCTTAGCCTAATTATAATAACAACTGCCTAATTATACCTAATTGGTCTGTTGTAATAATTTGCACAAGAGGCTTACTCATAATCCTATTACTAATCTAGACGAAGTTCTACAATGTCATTACTAAAATGTCATTCGGACGCCACCTTTACAAGGCTGCAGTGAAAACTTTTATATAATGGATTATAAGAGTGAAATAACTGCCGAGGTGAATTTCAATTTTACCTAGCAATCGTCGTAACTCTAACAATCTTTGAATCGTACTGGCTGCATATGGAAATAGATTCCTTTTTAATTTATTCCAAATTCGAAGACCTAGTGCTAGCCATTTTTGTTCTAAAAGTCATGCGTCAAGTCAAGTTCAATCGAACTCGAATCGAACGCCACGTAAGTAGTAAGTACTGACTGTTTGTGGAAAGTGGTTTTCTTTTTGAATCGTTCGAAATTCGAATATGTAATACTCACGCCGCCGGCGCCGATCTCAAGACAAAACAAAGAAGACCCGGATCTCAAGAGTAGGATAAATACTTAACTACGTAAGTACCTATCAGTGGAGGTGGGTATGACATGACATACAGAAACAGAACTCATGAATTGTACGAGGTTTCGTGAATGGGTTTGATAAATGAACGCGTTGATGAAGGAGGCCGTAGTTCAAAGAAGCTTGTGTAATCGGCAGGTGTATGAAAGATAAACCGTTGTCACATAAAACACTTGTACATTTCGCAAGAAGTCTATTCTAAGTGGGACCTGTTGTAATTATTTAGTTATATCGGGATGAAGACAGAAAGTTCTCGAGTGCCGTCCACGAACCGGGAGACGAGCGTCGATAGGCCTCCAACAAGATGGTGCGACGACCTGGTGACGTGGCGTTTTTTGGCTGAAATGATGATGATTTATTTATTTGAAATTATACAATACAATTGGAGGACTTGATGCCTAAAGGCATTCTCTACCAGTCAACCATAAGGCCAAACACAAAGGAAAACGAGTAGGTGCATTAATATCAGAAAGAAACAACAGAAATACTAGGAAGATAACAAATAATTTCAAAAGAGATGGAAGATGGAGCGACGACCTTGGTGACGTGACGTATTTTGGCTGAAATTGAAATGATGATGTGATGATGATGAAAAATATACTCTTTAATTATTAAGGCGAGATAGTATTAAATTAATCGACAAATAAGTATATGTAGTACCTATTCAATACGATATTATTAAAAAAGTTCTACGAGTTGCGTGAGAGTGATATATCACAAAAGTCTGGAACGCGAACACATTATATCAAATATTTTATGATTTACGGCATAAGAGGCGTGATTTAGGTGTCTTCACCTAACCTTAACCGTAAGCTTGAAGTTTACTACAAAGTAAGTTATATACGAATGAAATTTGTATGAATGTAAAAAAACCCGACCCAAATCATGTGCCATTCAAAAATCATGTGCCATTGGCATTATAAGGTTAACTTGGAAGGAAATTCCTAAAATGGATACAATAATCAAGGCGGCTACATAATTATGTATTTTTATCATCAGTGTAAATAATGTTCCAACTTCCAACGCATCTCTAATGTTGTTTAGAATTATTTAAAAAATCTTAGATTACTCGTGCTAAACCTTCTAAAAAAGAAAACCCACTCACCATTTCTCCAACGTTACATTATTCTTACTAAACCAGTATTACCTGTACTTAGGATAAATAGGAAAACTAACGAGTTTATTTGAAATAATAATTTACCATCCTGTTGATTTTCCCGCATCCTGAACTAAGTATTCCTATTTCCAGAACGTTGTGATCGTTATTCCAGGACTTTCTCGAACCACTTTTAATAAGCGCGTGCTTGAAACAACAATACGCGTGTAAGAATACTCGATCACATCTGCTCGCTAGAGTTCAAATGAGACCATTGTTCGAAAAATGACTGGCCCTAGCCCTTATGCCCGAGTTCTTTCATTTAAAAAGTTTGAAGAGATTCGTACTGGCCAGTATGTGGCCAGTAAAGTTTCAGTTCAGCCATTGATTTTGATAATGAATTTTAGAACGCTCCAAAATTACTTGCATCACATGGTTTTATAATGGAATGCGGATTGATAAATGTCAGCGTTAAATAAAGAATGTAAACTCGACACATACTTTAGTAAATAACATGATAACCACACATTTTTTTACTTCAAAATTTATTTTAAATACATAGTCGAAAACGAAAACATGTTCATTTACATTACATGTCAAACACGGAAACATAACGGTAAAAGAAATGTCATTCATAATTTTATGTAACTTGACAGTACGCAAATCGCAAAACGGTAAGAAGTCCTTACGTAATACGGCAAGGAAGTACATTTTACTTATGAACATTAGCATGTTTAAGCAAAACGACTGTAGTGAGATATAGAGTCAAGTGACCTACTAAATGGCTACTATGCCAACCTCTTTGCCTGTTGATGTCTGTTATTGTATAACATGAACTGTCGTTCGCTGACGGTGCGATGATTTATAGTTCTGTCATCGATGCGAATAAATGATCTGACCAGTCTATTGATAAGTTTTGTAGTTTTAGCAATGATGTTGCCGGTCTCATTTATTTTCCCTGCTCGTATATAACATATACCTACATGGGTGACTGAAAAAACGGTCGTAGACCTAGCTAGATCGATTTTTCGCCCCTTGAAACCCCCATATCCCAGATTTCGTCCAAATCGCTTGCACCGATTTTGAGATATGAAGTTTTAAAATTAATAAATAACAAGCAAATAGCTCGTTTAGAGTAAAAGAGAGACGAGATACTTATGTATCATGTATTGTCATCAATCAATATATCTTACTTTATGTACTTAGAATATTTTCCTTTGAATTGCTGATGGTTTACGTACTTAGATGACAATATTATAATTAACAGGACGTTTAAACACTATGAGACTAATAATCAAAGTGAGGTAAAATTAGAATGATAACCTTCAAACAAATCAGCGTACGCCCGAAATAAAAGTGTTAAATGCGATAATATGTAGATGTGGCTGCCTAGGTAGCCTGCAAATAAATTTTAACTCTACGAGCAACATCTAGATGGCGCTGTTCAGGCGCAGTATGAAAAGTTTTCCCTGGCTATTTCCGATGTACGCCGTAATATAAAGAGATTGACAGTCTTATATAATGATTACATTGTCTCTGGTCATATTTAAAGACAATATCGTTCTCTTTCTCATATTTACATCTACCATAGGTATGCAGCTACGCGTCCTTCAGCAGCACGTGCTTCTTCACAATAACCAAACTAAATGAATATTCATAAACCTTCATCCCAAAACCCGCACGATTTATTCACCAGACTCCATCAGTCGTATTAAAAAAAGCTACGGGAAAAGGCGCAATAATATATTTTGACGCCGTCCCGTAAAGTTCAGGGTTCACAGAATGACTCCCCAATTTATCCCGGATGCGAATAAAATATTACGGTAACCACGTGACACGGTTCCAGAGGTTTGGGTGCTATTAGTTAAGAGGTTAGGGTGGTGTGACCTTTGGAAAGATGTCTGGTGTACTGAAATGTTTAGTGACATCATGTGACTACATGACACCAGAATCTATGAAAGTTTATACAGAATTTAACTTTCTTTCTATTCTACGCCAAAGAAAATTACAGAAATGATGGTCCTACAGATGTACTTACTCTGCAGATGTATTTATTTACCTTGCCCAACAGCCCATCAGTCAAAATACATTAAGCCACAGTTAATAAGGGCATCGATTTTCTCAACTATTTTGAAAAAACCTTTCAGAGGTTTGCTTCTTATATCTGCTCCAACAATTCCAACATCATTACATGCAGAAAAAATGAAGACCCAACATGTCCTAAAACAGCCTGTTCTCAAATATTTGATCGGTTCATTCAGTATCGGATGAGTCAATTATTCGAATGTTCGGTCCCCAGAGAGATCCGCGCCGCGTATAGATGTTCGATCTGGGAAGCTTTTTATTGATGGTATAAAAATATGACGACCCTGTTATATCATTCAAAGGTTTTCTTACCTTGGTTCTGACGTAGGAAGAATCATGCAATTCCTCATGATTCGTCTACTGCTTAATTGGACGTTATAATCATCAATGTCTTCTTTTATTAGTCATATCTTCACTTCACTGTCATAGACAACAATCTTGTTTGTAGGCATCTCTAAGTGATTTAGATCGTGTGAAAATGCTAATTAACGTATTTAATCATTCAACTAAGCCTCTACTTGTGAAGTCTTAGTTGTTTTCCCACAAAATTGAAATGCTTATCTCTCATGTGATGTGATTCATGGAGATAAATCTCCAAGAGTGTTGACCCGGGGAAAGCCATTACATCCAAGGTCGGGATCATTTGTGAAACGGCGCTAAGCTGACATCAAGGGCTATTTCTTTTCTCCTTCCACGCTTTCAGTGCCATCCTCTCCAATTCTCGAGCAGAATTGACTCCCATCGGAGACTCCGGAAGCTGGTAGCGTCGGACTATGACATTTTAATGCTGAATGAAAATCATTTTAAGATGAGTCTGTAATAATAAATATGAATGAATTGGTGTTTTTTTACGTCACCTTGTGCTGAACGAAATTTAGGTAATGCCTTTGATTGCGTTTTGTCTAAAATATTGAAATTTATACTTAGGGAATAAGAAAACGAACAAGTTTTCTTTAACTCGTTTAGGCTTCCGATAAAAAGCCTGAATCTAACGAATGATGTCGTCTACGTAAAAAACTATTAGGTAAAGATACACTAGTTTCCTAAAGGCTTTGGTTTTTTCGTATCTTCCATAAGATGCTTTCTATAGGTACAATGATTCACCCAAGTTCAGTGTTCCAGGGATTTTTCCGGGGAAATAGCTGGCTCTGAGTCACAGGCTGTAATAGGATTACTGGTCCCGGACTTAGTTAGCGAGATGACGCGTCGCGGGAATGATCCCGGGACTTATCCGATGATATTTGGCGTGTTTTTTGTGTTCATTTCGCTGGAGGTTTCTTTGTATTATTTTATTTCGTGTCCTTGTAATCATAACAGTGCGTAAAAAGGTAAAAGATATAAAATAAACTTGGCATTTCTATTAGACTTAGACCCTGTGTGATGTGTTTTCATGCTGTATGTCTTTGTTGTGAAGTAGATTGGTTTTTGTTGAGAAATTTTAGGAAATGAAATGATAATGGTGATGTTAGCGATCATAAATTGAAGTCAAAGTGGCATTGTTAGGTAGGAGTCATACCAATACTCTTTATGCTTATGTTACAAATTCCTATCCATCTTAGGGTAGCGATAGCGAGCGCTGAGGCTGACCGATTTCGATAAATCTATCAACAACATCATATGAAGGCAAACATGTCTTCTAGGTATAAATAGATGGTTTGCTACAATCGCAATTCTATCATCTGCAGAGGTTCGAGTCAAACGAATGACTCACTCGACTCGACCGTGGCTGGGCGGTACCACTGCTACTCCTAGACTTAACCACCGTGCTGCGTAATTTGTGCGTAAGCGAGGTTGCGTTGCAGTAACTGGCAATGACAAAGCTATTAAAGGTGCATCAGCTTGTTTAACTTTCATGCTAATTATATCCTTATTCATTGATTGTTTATGTAAGCATGTAAACTATGTTGGTATTCTTGCATGGATCACAGGCGATAACTTCTCGAGCTCCAATCCGTGAATGTCTCTTGCTAAACAGTTGAGTAAGTTGAGTTGAGTATGTCATGAGCAATACCGCAAGCATGGAGATTATCGGTTTACCACCCATATATATGGCCATGCGTACACCGTGGGTGGTTAGCATAAGTTAACCATAGGAAGATAAAAGTCTGTATGATCTTAAGAATGAACGAGTGCCATCTTCAGTCCGCTTTGTAGCAAATTTCATACGAAACTAAAACTAACATGAGATCTAGCTTACTTCAGTTCGGTTTTTATTAATAAGGACTTTAGTTCTGTTACAAGTCAGTTAATGTGTTTGTATATGAATACCTTCGTGTTTATTTATTTATTTATTTATTTATTAGAACCTTCAACAATAATAAATACACTAATAAGTACACTGTTTCACTGTTATGTTTTTACATGCATTCTTAAGATCTAAATGTCTTATCAATTACAGAAGGTCACCACATGTGCCAAAAGAAAGAAACAAACATCACTTACTAAATCTAAATCTAACTTCTTATTAACAATTTTTTGAACAATATTTTGTTTTGTTTGCGCACACACGCCCAAATTTGTGGCTACCAATGTTATATATATCGATCTATCTATCTAAAAAAGTATGTGTGTCTATTTGCATAGGCCTTCAGTCTGTATTGAGCCTTTTTCAGGCATAGTCGTACTTATTTATATTTTCATGCGAGTGGTAAAGTGACACTCGAGAACATATACAATTTCTCTGTCAATAGTATCCGTTATTGTACGCTTTCAACGAATTTATTTTCTCCTACGCACTATTTGTATTAATATCAACGCCTTTACATTAACATTAAGAATGGTTTCTTATTCAACAAAAACATAGCTTGCTTTATTAACGTTTGTATACTAAAACTGGCCACTACAGAATAGCTGAGAAAAAAAAAACATAGTCCTCTTCAGCCAGTATTATGCGCGCGTAACTTGCTTTTTATTTTAAAACTTGGTCTTCGTTCGTAAACCTCAAGACGCTTTTAAAAATAGAACGTTATTGATCGCTCCTGAAAATAACGTTATTGCATTATTCTACAACGCCATCTTTTATCGTTACATGAGAGGAATGTCGGTGAAAGATTTATGCGCCTTAATGCAAGTTTAAGTGTATATTTTAGACATATTTATAAAATCGGGTTGTAGAAGGAATTCCTTCTTTGTAGTTCTATTTTTATGTTGAAAGTTTTAGCTTAAGTTATGAATTCTGAACGGTGCACCATTTTTTTTTCATTTTAAACTAATTATTACTGACGTGCGTGACAGCATAAAATTAAAAAAGTAGTGATAAGTGTCATAAGTCATCAGTTTCTTACGATGTTTTCAGCGTGTAACATACAATTTTACTAGCACACGGAGCCGTGAGATGAAACCGTATATCATTTCTTTATTGAATGAGTCACATGATGATGATCACTGTCAGAACGTACGGAATGCCCACGCGCACGCCTGATGGAGCGTGAAACTAGTAGAGAGTTAGCAATGCATGCTAGCATCCGATCCGATCTTTCATAGTCGGCATAGCGGCAGAAAAGCGGTAGTATACTGTATAACCTATGCTAGGCAGAATCGGGGGTTCAAATCTAGACTAGCTCCATAGAAGAATTAGAAGACAAATATATCTTGTAATATATATATCTTGGGACATTTCACACATATTGAATTGACCTAGCCCCAAACTAAGCAAAGCTTGTACTATGGGTGCTAGACAACGATATAAATACATACATATATAAATACTAAACCTCCATGACTCGAGTACAAATATTCGTGTTCATCACACAAAGTTTGCCCCGAGCGGGACTCGAACCCGCGACCGTCGGAACAGAAGGCAGGGTCACTACCAACTGGACCAAATCAGCGTACGCCCGAAATAAGTGTTAAATGCGATAATAGATGTCGCTCCCTAGGTAGCCTGTATACAAATTTGAACTCCATGTGCAACATCTAGATGGCGCTGTGCAGGCGAAGTATGAAAATTTGAAGCTCCCTGGCTATTTCCGACGTACGCCGTAATGTAAGGAGATTGACAGTCTTATTTATATTGTCTCTGCTAGTTCTTCTATGAAGTATTTCTACAAAAACTTGAGATGAGAGAATCGAAATTGTGATTAGAAATACTGAAATGATAAAATTTACTTAAAACGTGTTTGTTAATGTTTTGTTATATTTTAAATTGAGTACCTACCAATAAATAATACAATACAATACAAATACTCTTTATTGAACACCACACAATATAGAAAAAAAGGGCAGAACAAAAAGATCAGGAAAACATGTTGGTCATAGACATAAATAATACTTCGTATGGACCCGGCCTAACGTAGATACATGTCATGTTTCCCCACTTCATTGGTGTCCAATCCAAAGTTAAACTTATATCGTGACACTAAAGCTGGGTCACATTTTTCCAACAACGAGACGAGTTTTTAGATACTGAAAAAGTTTCGAAAAAAAGTTTTTTTAAAACGCTTATTGTCACGCACGCTCGGTGACAGAACTTTGGATTGGACACCGAGGAAGTGGGGACATATTACGTGTACGTTAGACCGGGTCTATATTATTTACGTCTATGATGTTGGTACATTTCGTGGACTGCGACATTGTAGCCCCGCTGTCAAATTAAAACCATGTGGCACATGTCATAACGCTAAAACATTTCTTATTCCATGACAGATGTCAAAGTTCACCGTTAGATTCAATTACGTAAATTCTAGATCGACCTGATTCCTTGCCCAATGGAAACGTTAAAGCTATTACTAGCGTATAACAATAGGGATAGAGTTAAATTTCGAATGTCACAGGAACTGAAATGTCAGAATGTAAACTGAATTGTTAGCTATTAAACGGACTGTCCCTTGCGACATGCACTTAACCGGCGATTTGTTTATATTGAGATTTACGGTGCAACCCGGCCGATACTTACTTATACAAGCATTCAAAAATCAACTTTATTCTGGAAGTTATTAGGAATTAGATGCCCCAGGTTGATTGTTATTTTGCACAAGTACATGAAAGATATGGCATGGCGTTCAACGAATTAGAACTTCCACCGGGTGAAGTTGTGGCAGCAGCTAGTATAAATTAAAGCCTTAATGTTTTCAGCCAGTTTTGCGTGGCTAACACTGTATTTTACTTTTGGAAGTTTATATATTCGCAAAACTTACCTTTATATAAAATTGGTAAACTTAAACTTCCAAAAGTAAAATACAGTAGCCTTAGGAAGTGTTTTACGCGAGCGAAACTGGTGAAATTGATAAAGTCACACTATTTAGCCAGAATAAATTAAAAACTGCGATTTAAAAAAAATAACTTGGCTCAAGCGCATCGAACCTTCTTAATAAAATGCGACATCTTCATTAGTGAATCAAAAGTGAGTATGAGATTTTTAACTTGTTTAACATTAGCGTATGTCAGTATGTCCACCGTTTGAGGTAGGTAAAAACTGTCCATTCCATTGAGGCCCGGTTCCTATATCCACGAAACGCCTCGTTTTGCCTACGGACGGTTGATTTTTGACATTTGTTCCATAGAGAATCTGTCAAATTTTAACCGTCCGTAGGTAAAACGAGGCGTTGTTTGGATATAGGAACCGGCCCTAAGTTATGTATCTCATGATACACTGTCGATTACAATGCCCAAATATCATGCATGCAACTGCCATAGCGCACCGACTCTTGCGCAACGCTCTCACCGAGTTACGCCGGTCATCATCCGTTACAATTTGATTTTGAATTTCGATTGCGCCTGTTTTGTTTCGGGGTTACGAAACGCATTGTTCCACCGGCCCTAACGCTCGCCAACGCTTTCTAATTTGAAAAATCGTAATGATTACATATAACTATCCAAGATTGCTTGCATTCTCATCGGAATGAGGAGTTTTACAATAAATTGTGTAAAACAGACGTATTTAAATAAGATGGCCACATGGTTTTGAAAAGAACTAATGTTTTAATACTATGATGAAAAGTTACACTTAGGCCCGGTTCTTATAACAACAAAAAAAAACTCGTTTTGGCTGCGGACGGTTCAAAAACAGATTCTCTATGTAGCATATGTCAAATCATACTGAGGTCCGTAATAAAGGATAATTATAATAGCGATGGTAGGTTCTTTATAGACGGATCAAGTAAAAAAACCTTACCGTATGTATCAAAATTTTCGAAATGATTACCTTACTACATCTCTTGAGATTGCATTGCCATTTTTCACCACGTGAGCACGTGACGGGCTGTCTAACTAAAGTCTACATAGTCTTTAGTGGTTGCGTCAAGTCATTGTTTTAGTAGGTACTATCCGCTGAACAAAATGTAACTTAAAATAAGAGCGCAGAACTTAAACTCGAAAATACAAAGAAAAAAATACTCAAGTATAAACATACAGAGAGATCTAATTCAATTCAATTCAATTCAATCATTTATTCAGCAAATTGGCCACATAAGCGGCACTTTTACACGTCAGAAAAAGAATTTAACAGCGCTTCCTAGACCCATTGCTTGAGAAGAAGCGCCGCAACAAACTCAAGCAGAAGGCCTTTTTTCAAAATTTACATTACATGTATAAAATATACATATAGGTACGTACTAAAATTACATTGAAGGGATGTATAGTCCCTAACTTAAACTTAAATCTAAGATCTTAGAGATGTATTCAAAGTGAAACATCTGACAAAATCTTCCGCGACCGGGAACGCAATAATTGCGACCTAGCATTGCAAATGTCTAATACAGACATTGCATATAGACTCACTCAACATACCTACATCAATGAACATCCATCAGATGGGCTGTCTACCTACCGGCTTGACACGTAACAAAAATGGTTTTAACTCTAAAGGGATATAATATAAGATTCCGTTCATCGTCTCGATAAATAAAAAAAATGATAAGTATTAAAAGTTAACAATATTTATAATGATTTATTTTTACGACATCATAAATCTATTCACGTACTCCTTATTAAGCGCAGCCTTATCTATAGACCACCTGTCAACGCGTGATGTCCAACCATGTCGTCTGTATAACACGCCGACGTGATGTCTGTCTGTCATGACACGCACAGCCTTTATAATGAGGATGGCTGTCACGTAGCAGTTCTGGTAAATGTCCCGTGCTGCTTTGCCGCTGAACTGCAGCGTATTCATACTTCCATACATTATAAATGTGAAAGTGTGTTTGTTTGTTTGTTTATCCTTCCTTCACGTCGCAACGACGGGACCGATTTGGATTAAATTTGGTATGGAGATAGTTTGAGACCCTGGGAATAACATTTCGGGACTTTTTATTCCGATATTTCCACGGGGACGGGTTTTCCACGGGTCAAAACAGTTTTTCAATACTTCTATAACCATAACCATCTATATAAACACATCTGTAAGGAATAAACAAAGTAGAAACGTCATAGTATTAATGAATAGAAAATATTGTGACATGACAGATAAAAAAAGTATTTCAAAAACACGTAAAGTGGATACGAAAGCGAAGCTTCACTCGACGCGAGGGCAAATTTTAATGGGACAGTCTATACAAATATACCACGGTAATGAGTATGTGAATAATGTCATAATGACCCGTAAGTCAAGGGTGAAAAGAACTAGGTTATCTTGATTTGGCTTTTCTAACACGTGCAACGCTGTTAGTAAACGTGCACCTTTGCGTTTAAACTACACTTGAGCGAGTTATGAGATTGGGTTTCTACATTGTACGCTTGTTTACTATTTGTAAACAAACGTAAGGAGAGATAAGATAACACTGTATAATGTTAGTAAATATTTAACAAACTTTACATTGGCCATATACTTACAAATCACGTCAAGGTCCTTGAAAAATAAACCGATAGTTATTACTACATTAAACAGCAATGAATTCGGTATACTTTGTAAAGCATTTTATATACAAAACAAAGTGAATTATTTGCTGGTGAGTGTATTTATTGGGTTGGGTGCCTCGAAATTACTATTAGGTCTACGATCTCCTTTTTCCTTGCTTAATATTTAACAGGTGTTCGCAGCGACAGCAATGTACCTACACACATTATTTCTATAGCGGCAACGAAGATCGTTCTTAAGTGGATGGATATACTAGAAATTTCAAGCAAACTTATTCTCGGACGCTGTTTTGAACATTGTACCTGAACGATTAGGTATTGTCCAATTGCAACGCCTCGTCCGTCAATTGTGTATCAATTGGTCAACGTTGTATGTTATACACACACTATGTTCGATATAAAAGAAACGGCACTGCTTTGTCCGGTACCGTAATCATTTAAACATGAATAATGTAAGAACCATGAGAAATAACTTATCAAGTCTCCACCTAAGAATGCAGTTTTCGTCTGGTCTCGTAATATAATCCTCATCATGTCGCGAAGTCCTTAACACTATAGTTCGTTTCATAAAACTGCAGTAAGTGACAAGTTACATATTTTTAACATATTCCCCTTTTTGTTTACAGGTAAGTCAACTATAGCAGTATCGCAAGCATTTCAACAATATCATCATCATCAACATTATCCAACATTCGTGAAGATAAAGAAGCAATGGATTCGATGCAATGAAGGACAGGGGGTAATTATTAAAAAGATACCAATGGGTCGATCCTAGTGCTTATCCGCAAGGAACAATTGCTAATCTCAAAATAAGAAACTGAAATTGGAAAATAAGATTGACAGCACGGAAACGTAGTTGCATACGGTACGAGCCTTGAACTTGAACATTCAAAAATACCTGAGATCTGAGTATCAAGTATATCCATGAACAAGAATCTCAATAAAAAATGCCTTCTCACCAAAAGTATATCTCTACTCTACCTCTGGAAAATTAACTAGATCATCTCGCTCATTAATTAATCTGCTTATTTTGTTTACAATTTAGAATTTGCACCATCATCAATTTAAGCAACTTGACAGATTGCAATAGTTGAACCCATAATGATGTTGATCTCATCTTGATGCCCTTTTGCGGAGAGCGCGGAGGTTTTTGCAAAATCATTAACCTTTTTGTTGACTAATTTAGGTCTAATTCGTTCACGACTATACATGGATGATGTAATGGTATTTAAAATTAGAGCATGGTCAGCTGAGAAAAGATAACGTCTTAGTCATGACATGATAATTATAAGTATCTTCTTGAAATCTACCGGCTATGGGCGGTCCCTCATTGTCATTCCCTGTAAATTCAAGTTTAAATGTTGACCATTATTCTCATCATTATCATCATCATGTCAACCTGAAAACGTCCACTGCAAGACATACCTGCCTCCCCCAAAGACTTACCTCTCTGGCCGGTGCCACACGCATTTACCTTATTCCTCCGATCTTCACTGGGTCGTCGCAATCTTGTTGGAGGCCTACCAGCAGTACCAGCAGCTCGTCTCCTGCTGCGAGGATGCCATTCGAGAACTTTCTGGCTCTGGTAATATGCACATTGTTCGTAGGACCACTACTTACAACTGTGCTTTGTTTATTCAGTCACTATTGATCCAAAGATCTACTCGTGGACTCAAATTTTATTAATGAATGTGTTTCAAGTTCCCAATTTGCAATGGGCTCACCTGACGACTAATACTAACTTCTTACCTCTTCAGAAGATGGCGAAGCCCTTTGCCCAGCGTTAGGACGTGGTAGGGTAGTGGTGGGCGGACATAATATGATCAGAACTTCTTGAAACCGCCACATTTTACTTCAAAGCCAACGCCAAACAAAGCATATTAAAGATCAAGTTTTCCGATTTAAAATTATTGAAGGCATAAAACTGAATTAACTTTGATTAGGAAACTTGAATGAAACTTCTTTGGAACCGTTTGTTCTCAATGCTCAATTTGTGAACGTATTTAACCTATGACCTTCAGAAGTTTGAATCAAGATTGACTTCATTTACACTGAATCACGCACGTGTCAAACTTTCTTAATTTGTTTAGAATACGTGGTCTAAAATAAAAATCGTCTGTACTAATATAATGTGAGAAAGGAACTGTCTCTTTCTGTCTGTTGCTTCTTCACGCTTAAACCGCTAGGACCGATTTAGATGAATTTTATAGCTAGTTTGAGTCCCGGGTAAAATAGCTAGGCTACTTTTTAGCCCGAAAAAAACTCATTGTGCTAATGCTATAACTATAACTGAATGTCGCGAGAAGCTAGGTACCTAGTTATTTTCACCGTCGTTTATTCGATCAAAACTGGTTCAAATTTAAAACCAGTGGTTATTGTTATATCTCGTCAACGTAAACATCTATCGCCAGTCAGGAGTCAAATTGACGGAAACAGCCGGTACAAAATATTTTGAATCTCGAGCGTTGGATAATAGCATTACTGAGCCATTGTGCTGTAATCCGGCACAACGGAATCAGTAAAGCTGATACGGGAAAGGTGTCGACGAAAATATCATCTTTGGAAATAATGAGATCTTCAAAATGTTCAAAGTAGAAACAGGACAGGATTGATCGGTCTTTTCTTTGATGCGGTCGGATTTCAGACAAACCAACTAGCTCATTTCGTTAGGCCAAAACGTAAACCTCGGTCCTTTTTATTTAGAAATCTAGTGACTTGGAAAATAAGAATTGACCTTCTCTTTTAGTCGAGATGTAAAAATGTACCTGACAGACTACTTGGTCTTGGGCAGTGAATTGCACAGAGTTTTTCGAAACAACAGAAAAAAGTCATTAGACTTTTGCGAATAATAATATATTTTGTTCTGTACGGAGTGCACGCCACTGAGTCCTAGGATTGAGTTTCGTCGACCAAATTTGAAGTGGTCGTCAATGTTAAAAAGGCTAACCAGCTGTATTTTCAAACAGAAACGTTATTTACACCATAATTAGGTATGTAATTTAATGAACGCAACTTGGCAAGTTAAATGGCTCTTATACTTAACAGTATGTGTTGAATCAAGAGATAGCCTTTCTTTATCACCTCAATTTAATGCCTAAACGTTATAGTAGATGTTATTAGATTAGCGGGAAGTAGGTTAATTCGTGTTTATTGGGACGTCGAATCGGCCCAATTAGTCGCGTCATTGGACATTCACGAGCTCGCGTGTCACAGATTTGTACATATGTTGACGATATCTTTGTTTACTCTGGGATGTTGGGAAACCCAGGGTGGGTTTATTGAAACCGCTCGAGAGCTAGCAGTTCGTGGTAAATTAATGAAAGCTCGGCGGCCATATTTAACATTAACGAGTATCATAAACATATCATAAACGCCAGCAATTTTATCCTTTCAGAAACATACAGTACAGACTCGTTACTGGAATAAAGTACTAAACTGAATATATTTCATTGTCTGTATATTTTTACCCGACTGCGCACCGCAAAGTCTTGTTTTTTTCTTTTTAGTTTTTTACGCAGTCGGGTTTTTTGTTTTTCTTAATTAACTTTTTTAATTGATTAAGAATGCACTGCAACGTGGATGTGATATACGTTAGTACCTACTACTCGTAATTTTGACAAACAGTAAAAGGATAAAGTGGGAATAAACCCCAAACTTTACGACAGCTAGACACTTTCATGTCGTGTCAAGGCGACCGCGTTACGGTTACGCAGCTGGGAAAACAACGGCCTTAGCGAGGATCTCTATGTTGAACGACTTACACCCAATATACATGGACGAAAATATCTTTAGATTTTGACGAAAGAGCGAAGATAGCTTTTAATTTAAAGAGGTAAAATTTAAAAACTTTTTGCCCCTTGTAGTATTTGTTAGTATTTGTTTGACAGATGAACTTAACTTCTTGTTTCAAATACTAACTATTCGTAACTATTTCGAATATACATAAGAATCGGGGCTAGTAGCCACTTTGAGAAAAATAACCGGCGCTACCTAGCATAGGCATAGGCACTTTGAGAAACAAAAGCCGACGAATTGTTAACCTTTTGCTTGGGTCGGTTAAAAAGTGTTATTAATAGTTCTAGAAACCTAATGAATGTCCAATTAATCATCATTAATACAAGGACGAGTACAAATTCAAGTACCTTCAGATCGATTGGTCATTCATTAGTGCCAACCGGTTATAAAGTTCAACTGATTAATTAAATTACGCAGCTAATATGTCACATTATTTACACAGGGTAATTTATCACCCTCCGGGTTATTCAATACGTACGATATTTGATATGGCGGGGCATTGACCGGGGTCGTTAATTAGATGAGACCGTCATTGGTCTTAGGCTGTGGCTTCATTAATACTGGGGCTCTATTCGAGGTTTTACGGGAAGACGCATTCACAATCCCTGCGCGCACGCGTCGTAGCGCACTTAACTAGCTAAATTTAAAGTTCAATTTAGCGCGCCGTGACCTGTGAGCGTAGGGATTGTGAATTTATCTTTCCCTATTTAAAACTTCGAATAGAGCCCCTGAAGTTTGAAGGCTCTTTGCCTGTCTGATAGTTAGGGAGCTGCGGACACTTCGGCCACCTTCGAAACCAGTTTTTAAATAAGATTATAATTTCTTCTTCCAAATCGGTTTCGACAAAAGAACAATACTTACCTATTTACCTCGAAATTCGTTTCGATAAAAGGATATGGTTTCGTCGTAAGGATGTTCTACCATCTAAAGTCCCGCGCCTTCACATTTCAAAACGCTTCAATTTTTCTTTATTATTTAAGAAGTACCACCAACACACTCAACGCATAGTTGATGGCTGTCTCAGCACGCACACGTGTGTTGAGAGTGTTGGTGGTGCTTTTTAAATACATTCAAGCGTTTTGAAATGTGAAGGCGCGGGACTTTAGATAGTAGATGATCTCAACCGATTCCCATGAAATTATGACCGGGTACCAATATTGTATTAAGTAGATTTTTTTGATCGATTCAGTCTTAAAATATCTTTACATCACCCTTTGCCGTAAAGTGGGATTTTCTGCTCGCTACGCGGTAAGAAAATCTCACTTCTTGGCCAAGACAAGACGTAAAACTTTTGACAAACCACGGGCGGTAATTCGTAAAGCCCCAGATCGCATATTTATGGCCCTCACCTTCGGTTCGGGCCACAGAAACCTGCGATCTGGGACATTTACGAATTCAACACCCTAGGTATGTAATGTACTATTATTTTGAACCGAAGATGCTGGCAGCATTTCCCCGTTGTATGGCGATGCTCAAGCGTTGAGCGAGGGAGCTGCCAGCACTTCGGTCCCTGGTGACGTCGACTAATGTCATTGAAATTAAAATAATTCTCAAAAAGTCTTCGCTATGTAAAAATGGACTAGTGAGGTCTCCAGCTCGGAGCCACTAGTTCTTACACTGTGCTGAACAACCTATAATTATGAATCGGATCACGATCTCAGTATAAATCTTAATAAATAGCGGAGAGATAGTTCCCGTGACCTTGATTCTGTGGAGGGTAGGCAAGATTGCACCTTAAAAGCTCGGCTGCTAGATGCTTTTTGAAAAGAAAACAAGCGAAGCGTATTGAAGTAAAACCACGTAGAGCCATGTTTGGTCCAAGGTTTGAGCGAGATACTAGTTTCCTTGAAAATTTCAACATTTTAGAAGGAATTTAAACAGGTGAAGGCAACAAGCAACCAACTAAGGACAATGATGTGAGAGTAGTGAGAGTAACAACAGAAATAAATAATAAAAAAATCGGCAATCTTTTGACAGCCCCAGATTTTAAGTTTCACAACGACGACTTTACAAAATTATTCCAGGAAAACTTTTGGAATAAAAATGGTGCTGTTCTAGATCTTTGGGCCAATGTGTAGTACTACTACTACTTACTACAACCTATTTGCGTCCCACTGCTGGGCACAGGCCTCCTCTCATCACGAGAGGGTTTGGGCTATAGTCCCCACGCGGGCCCAGTTGGGGACTTCACACACATCTTTGAATTACTTCGCAGATGCGTGCAGGTTTCCTCACGATGTTTTCCTTCACCGAAAAGCTCAGTGGTAAATTCAAATTGAATATCGCACATATAAGTAACCTTAGAGGTGTGGGCCGGAATCGAACTCCCGACCCTCTGCATGAGAGGCGGTAGGTCGAACCACTAGGCCACCACGGCTACTCAATGTGTAGTAACAACAGTGTAATTTGCACCTCTTCGTATTTCGTTTTTTTTTTCTCTGCTCACACGAACCCGGAAAAGAAATCGCTCAAATCTTTTCCCTGACACCCTCAGTTTGTGTACGAAATATCAATCAAGGCGTCGATTCGCGTCGATTCATCACGACTGAGGCCGGCTACTCGCGCTGAATACGTGTCCGTGAATGGCCGGCTTTAATGGTCCTTCCAAATCGGATCTGGTGCAGATCGAACTCAATTTCCAGGAAGCTGCTTTTGTTAGAAAAAAGTTTCTTGGAATTATTCCACGCAATATTTGACACGCTCCGCTCTCCTAGTATTACGTTAGAGTCGGCTCAATTTTTGTGCTCATTTGAGCATATAACCGTATAAGCTGGTGGTAGGGCCTGCTGCTAGGTCCTCTGGGGAGGTACCACCATCTTTCCCCGCTAACCTGCCCCGAAATAGCAGTCGCACGTTCTGGCTCACATAACCGTCTTTATTATTTCACCTTGAACACAATCCTCACAACCGGGTCGCTGCATCTGCCCCCAATGTCTTCAATGTTGCAACACTTGTGGCAGAATAAAGAGCGCTTTGTCTCAATGCGAATTGAAGAAATAAAATATGGGCAATGGCGTTCGAGATAATATGTATTGTTCTTGTTGTCTCCGACCCTTTGTACCCAACTGCGCCGGAGGAGGATTATCTTTTTCAAGTTAGTTAATTCTATAATGACGTCTGATCAATAGAAAAAAGGTTGGAGAACCTGAGAGTAAAGATTAATATGTTCAATGCCTTTTTTGTAGTAGGTAAGTAATAATTTGTTAATTATTAGTAAGGAAGGAATATGGAACTTGGTCATCTAGATACTACTACTACTACTACAGCCTATTTACGGCCCACTGCTGGGCACGGGCCTCCTCTCATCACGAGAGGGTTTGGGCTATAGTCCCTTGGGGACTTCACACACATCTTTGAATTACTTCGCAGATGCGTGGAGGTTTCCTTACAACGTTTTCCTCCACCGAAAAGCTCAGTGGTAAATTCAAATTGAATTTCGCACATACGTAAACTTAGAGGTGCGAGCCGGAATCGAACCCCCGACCCTCTGCATGAGAGGCGGTAGGTCGAACCACTAGGCCATCACGGCTTGCATCTGCATCTTGCGGCTTGTGGCGGTCATCTAGATAGAGCTGCACTAAACGGTCGAAGTACATACCTATACCTATGAAACTAAACGAAATGAAAGAAAAAAAAGCTTATCCCTTCCAACTTTTTCGCGATTGCCGTATGATTAAGGAAAGTACCGCTGCAGGCCTCATTCCAAAAGTTCTTTCCAAACAACCTCCCCCGAAGACACAACGTCGTATGTTTCAAAAACTCATGCTACTTTGAAGCTTATTTATATCGTGTACAATTCAAAACAGAAAGACGATACTTACTGGTGAATTCGGAGGTGCAGATTTTCCGAAACCATCTGTGGTAAGAAAAAGCGGCTTTCATTTTATGCTCATTGTTCCAAGTTTATGCAGAATTGCAGACTTAGGCTTGTCCCGAAACAAGATCAAGTAGGTACTATTCGATGCTCAAATTCAAATTCAATCATTTATTCAGCAAATTGGCCACACAGGGGAACTTTTACACGTCAGAAAAAGAATTTACCAGCGCTTCCTAGACCCATTGCTTGAGAAGAAGCGCTGTAACAAACTTAAGCAGAAGGCCTTTTTTCAAATGCTAACATTAACTTCCTAGACCCATTGCTTGAGAAGAAGCGCTGTAACAAACTTAAGCAGAAGGCCTTTTTTCAAATGCTAACATTATTGACGAAAAAATTCAAGAAATAAATATGCCTATGCCATCACATTTGTTTACTAGCAGCTCGCTCTGTTGTCACATGGATAGTAGAGCAACAAATTATACACCAAAACCTTCCTCATGAATCACAGTGTCTCTGAATTTAATGAAAAATCGGAACATTATTATTTTTCTGCACTATTATAGGCATCTGATTAATTTATTTATTCATTTAAACTTCATTGCATTTACAAAATGTAAACTTAATGAAATTTTTGAAAAAGCCTTCAGCTTAGTTTGTTACGGTGCTTCTTCTCAAGCAATGGGTCTAGGAAGCGCTGGTAAATTCTTTTTCTGACATTTAAAATTGCCCCTATGTGGCCAATTTGGATTATACTTAGGTACAATTGGCGGACTTAATGCCTAAACCCATTCTCTACCAGTCAACCATGCCAAACAAAAAGGAAAATTATTGTAAGCGGTCTTGCGTTTTTGAGTTTATCGCAATTCGCAAACAGATCTAGACCCGGCAAGAGACTGTTTTATAATTACCTAAATAAATATGTAGATATAAAAAATACCTATTACTGCTGATGGGGAGGTAGGTATAACTTTTTTTGAAGGTGGTTTAACTGATTATATAAATTATAGGCTCATTGTCCTTCTATCTTTCATCCCAGCATCGAGGAGAGCCGGAATTAAAAATCCTTCCTTTGTCAATGCGAATCCATTAAGAATTAAGAAGATTCTCATTTTTAAATGTAAATGAAGACCACAAATTATTTTGCAGACTTTTTTTAACTGCCTACCTACTTCTTATATTTTTCTAGTTAGGATTTTATACTTTACTAGCTTCTCCCTGCGACTTCGTCCGCGTGGATTTCGTTTAGAGTTAGAGCATAGACATTTTCAAACCCCTTTTTACTTTTTTTTAGTCTGGAGTTTCCAAATTTCATTCCCATCCGTCCAATAGTGACCTGTGCAAGAGTGAGACAAAGCTTTTTTATACCACGAACCATTTTTACTATTTTTTAATTGGCCAGTAGGCCAATTAATAGTTATAAGATCGTATAATACACTTGGTTATGTTATGACACAGCATCGTTCGTAACGCAGCATCGCGTGACCCGAGTAGCCGACCCCTGACACTGCGCAAGCGCACCGTTATTTAGCTTCTTAGCTCTGCTCATATTATGGAAAGACGATAAGAAAAGAGAAATATCTTTTATGCAACAACTGAATTAAAAAAACCATTAAAGTACAATAAACTCACGCCTGTCGTTTTGGGATAGGCAGAGACCAAAGAACGCCACTTGCCAGCTGGTAGAAACCAGCTCAAATATTTTGTTGTAGAAATCATGTTGCTTCAATTCAGGATCATGGAAACGATCTTTAAGGTCTAGTTTGATTACTTAGTGGTAGTTTATGCAACTGCTACATAATAAAGGCCTAATTATGTACAGTTGCATACACAACTTTATCTACACTCATTTTATAAATCCTCTAAGATGCTTCAGAATCGGTCCACAATGACGGCAATTCGAATACGTCAGTCTCTCAAATTCGATTTTCAAAAAGCATAGACTTAATACAGCCGACATTTGAATTTGGAACAAGCTTTCGTTCCGTCTGACTGAAGAATGTGGGCGGCCATTGCTGTTCGAAGATGTTCGAAATTTGAACGTCATTACAACATCGAATTTGGTTTTGTAAAATAAATTTTACTGTATGACCACATATAGGAAATTAGCTTTGTCAGAACTCGCTGTCATAACGGATGTCATTTGGATGTTACTACCGATTTTTGAACGCATCATAGAGGATTTATGATATGAGTGCAGATAAACGTCTTTTACTACTTTTCAAACAACAGATCTTTATAATTCCCGGTAACCGTAATCGATAAACATTGAACTTTCCGTAAACATTTATAACTCAAACATTATAATAGCTAATCGAAAACAAATAACGTGAAATCATCTAAATATTGACGTTTAAAATCAACGGTCGGTACAAACTTTCTTAAAATTAGGTTATCGTCCCTCTCTTTCTAACCTGCTGTTTTAGCATAAGTGCGTCTCTCTCCGTTGCGTTTAGTTCTATCTACTACGTCGTCTTGAACTGCGCTGCGCGAGCGGAACGGACCGCGTTCCACTCGTAGCGACACGCTACGTTTTTATACCATTTTTTTACCATGTTTTAGGAAGTAGACTAGATACTCTCTTCCTATTGTTAAATATCGAAGGAAACTTCCGACGGCATAGTTGTTTACGGAAACATAACCTAAAAACTCAAGTTAAAACGACAAATGTATAGTAATGTTGAAGTAAGCAAATGTAGCTTATTCTGCCATTTATATTGTTACTAAGTGGTGATACTTCCCATAGTAGGTAAGTACCGATTCTAGTAGCCGTACCCTGGAAAAATCCGAAGAGTTTTTATAAATAACACAGGCAAAATATAGGCGATTTTGAATACGAATTGAAAGCCACCATTTTTATTAAGTTATAAACAATACCTAAGTACGTAATCATATTATTATGTACATGTTGGAAGACTTTTTTGTTGTTTTCTGACATCTAAGTGCAATGACGTAATGAACAAAATACCATTTCAATGCCAGGAGGGAAGAGTCCATTTTGTATCGAAATCGGGAACGCGAGTAAGTACTGAATGCGAACATTGCGCATGCGCATAAAATTTCCAACGCTGAGAAAAAAGGTTGAACATAGCATTCTGTTGACATTAATTTTCGACTTTATATTGTTCGACGTGATGTTTAAATTACAATGAAGAAAAATATGATAAGGAATTCCTCTCAGATTACATATGTCTGATGTGATGTAACAAGGTCACCTTGCGATTTGGTTGGATCATTGCTTTTTTGGGGCCAATTATGTTTTTAACAAAATTGGGTTTACTACAAAATTGCTGTAACAAAGAACTGTACTTTTTTACCTACCTATGTGTTGAAATGTTATAGTCGTTATATTTTGTTTTAGACTTATAAATAATGGTCCATAATTAAATTATTGGAATATGAGTTAGGTACCCTAAAAACATGAAAAAAATACAGCCAAATTGTGAGCCTTTTTAACTTCGCAACGCTAAAAGAGGGGTAGATATGTTATAAGATTGACGTGTGTTTGTGTGTTGGTGGCAAAAAAAATTGTATGTGGTCCATTTATACACTAGTAGGGTAGACTATAAAAAACTGCAAAATCAGTTTTCAAGCGGGCATATATCCTTTGAGTCAAACATTAAAACTAGGTTGCAGGCTTTGCAGGTCTCGGCCTTTTATTCAGCTCGTAATTTTCTCGGCACGAGAGCTCTTCATTCCGCCCGTAACAAGCAGAAAACGCGAAAATCTCATACGTACCTAATGCGACTACTTAACCTGATTCTAAGCTTCAGAATAATTTCATACTTTTTCCTTGAGGAATAAGGTAGGACGTGTTATGTTGAACGTAAATGGGATTGCTAGAGTTAATTGAATAGGTTTCTTTAAAAATTTAAAATATGTGGTCAGAGGAGCTCAACATTTTATTCCAATGTGGCAATTTCGCATAGGCACTCTCATATCTATCTAAATATATAAAACTCAAATGTGACTGACTGACTGACATAGTGATCTATCAACGCACAGCCCAAACCACTGGACGGATCGGGCTGAAATTTGGCACGCAGGCAGATGTTATGACGTAGGCATCCGCTAAGAAAGGATTTTGCAAAATTCCCACGGGAACGGGAAACATCGGGATTTTACTTTTTAATATTTCTGCGCATACGAAGTTGCGGGGAAAAGAAGAAGAAGAAGAAGAAAGACATTTATTCGCTGCACAGAAGACACAGTTTACAGCAAAAAAAAATACACAAAAAATTCACAAAAATAATAGTACAAACACGACAACACAAAAAAAAAAGAAAAACATAGGAACAAGTGTGTGTGTGTGTCTTCGCGGCAGCGGAGAGGTTGCTGGCTCAGCATAAATGCTGAGGTGTCAAACACCTGCAGCGCTGATTTTCAGCCAACACCTAGGTGACCCACGGAGCGCTATACAAAAACTAAAATGTAGTAAATAAATAAATTGAATAATTATTGGTATTGGTAAATAATATAAATAGTAATAATAATAATATAGCCAGTAAAATATGTCATATAAATATTTTTTAAACATATATACATATATATTATACAAAAATTCTGTACATGTACGACGTCGGTGCATGATGGTAAAAGAAGAATACTAACAAAATTAAATTATAAAAGGAGTAATAATAACACTGTAAGCACTCAAAAGCCACTTCATATTAACGCCGGATTAGGACTTTTGGAGTGTCAGCAGATATACTTTCAGCTTTCGCTTAAAAGAGTAGCCGCTGGACGCCCCTTGGATGGGAGGAGGGATATCATTCCAGCACTTGGATGCCGCAAATCTGAAACTACCTCTAAAAGCCGCGGTGCGATGTGGGAGCCCGATAGCCATGTTACACCTTCGAGCACTTTTAGACCACATTAGTCTATTGTAAAGATATGTGGGCTTTTCATGTTTCACCACACCGAACAGCAAAGACGCAAGATGCAAGCGTCGACGTGCAGGCATGTTCAGCATATTTGCGGCATTCAAGTACGGAGTGATGTGGGAACGGGGAGGAACTTTGAAGCAAAATCGAATGCAAGCATTTTGGACTCTTTGGATGAGCCTTTTAGACCGACTGAGGATGCAACCATCATAAACAACATCACAATAGTTTAATCTAGACAGTATAAGCGACTCACACAGGTGGACACGTAAGTCCACACTGAGGTAATCGCGTACACTGTAGAGAACTTTAAGGCGATAGAAGCAGTTACTGGCAACTTTAACTATGTGGTTTTCAAAATGTAGTTGACTATCCATGAGGAGGCCAAGGTTTTTTGCTTCCATCACCCTTTCTATTGGTTCATTCATGATAGCTACATCCTCAGTCTCCAATATGGCGAGTGTCTTCCGTATTTGCTCCTTCGATCCACAAACTAGGTACTTTGATTTGCTAGGGTTAAGTACCAGGCAATTCTTTTCCGACCAAGAAACTATTCGATTTAGATCAGAATTGATATTATCTACCGTGGAAGTTGTATCTGATGGCAGCCCAGAGAGATAAATCTGCAAATCATCAGCGTACAGATGAAAATTACTGTTCTGTATACAGGTGATAATGTCAGCGCTGTACATAATGAAGAGGAGAGGTCCCAGGATTGAACCCTGCGGGACTCCCCTAGTCACAGGACTAAGAGATGAGAGCAGGGAACTACCGTCTACCTTGCGAATCGTAACTGCTTGCGCTCGGCCGGACAAGTAACTGTTGAACCATTTAACAGCATTTACGTCAAAGCCATAGTATGACATCTTGGATAATAGCAAAGGTATGCTGATGCAGTCAAAAGCCCTGGAAAAATCTAAGAGAACTAAAATGGTACTCTTACCAGCATCCTGGGCCTGTAGCATGTTATCGACTACATCGAGTAATGCAGTTACAGTCGATCGACCCTTGCGAAAACCCGATTGAAGTTCAGGTAGGATGCTGTTTTTCTCCAAGTATTCCGACAATTGATCACAAACAACCCTTTCCATTATCTTTGATGCGCAGGGAAGGATACTGATTGGACGGAGGTCAGATGGATCTACTGGGTTAGGTTTTTTAGGAAGCGGGGTCACTAGAGCGATTTTCCAGTCTGTCGGGAACGTCCCAGTCATGATGCTCGTATTAATAATGTAAGTCAGTATGTCAGCCGTCCTGGGAAGTGTTAGAAGAAGCATATCAATAGTAATTGAGTCAAGTCCTTTTGCCGTTGTTTTTATCGATTTTATAATTCTTATAATGGTTTCCGGCGTTGTCGGTCTAAGAGTAAATGTTTTGTCGCTGTATCTGTTCAATTCAAAAAACGTTAAGTCAGAAATAGATACCTCAGAGTTTCCAGGAGTCTTTAAAAAAAGGTGGTTTAATAAGTCAGGGTCGTCAAAATGTATAGGAAGGTCAGTTTGTGTACGTGCATCTGGAATAATTGTGCGTTTTAAGTTTTTCCAGAGGGTCTTAGAGTCGGTAGTATGGTTGATGTCATGTTCGAAATAAGCACATTTTTCGCTGTGAATGGCCGAAATGACGAGGTGCTTTAGATCTAGATAATACTGCTTATGTGCGTCCAGCTTACTTCGCTTGTATCTAGCATGCGCCTCATTTCTAAGTCGCATCATGAGCTTCACATTACTTGTCAACCATGGTTTTGCGGCCTCCTTCACCACTATGGTTTTTACCGGTGCATGTCTGTCAAAAAGTTCAATTGTCAGTTCATTAAAGCGCTTGACCATATCGTCAACATGGGGAAGCATTCGAATTTGGTCCCAGTCTATGTCGTCAAGGTCATTGTTAAAGTCATTCAAGTTCATGTCTTTAAGAGGTCGATAAGTTATTCTAGTAGGTGTAGGCTTACGTTTTTTAATGTCGAGTTCTGCTGTGATAAATGCGTGTCTACCTAATTCTGGGATATGCTTTACTTCCACTGCGACAACCCGGGCGTCGGTACAAATGAGGTCTATAGTCGTCTCAGAATGTTCGGAAAAATGCGTTGGTTCATCTACATATTGAGTCAAGTTAACAGATGTCAAAAACTGTGTTAGGTGTCTATGTTTAGAGTCAGTTGAGTTTGTATAATTTACATTAAAGTCACCTAGCAAAATTAAACGGTCGTAGTTTACAAAAGAAGTTATTGAGTCAGTAATAGCATCAAAAAAGATCTGAACGTCAAGCCACGGTGGTCGGTATGCAGTACCTATGATCAAAGTCTTTGAATTCACATTTAATTTTATCCACATCTGCTCCACGAGGGGAGCGGGGGGGTGCGCCAGAGTGCGAGCCGGGAAGCCTCGCCGTAAGTAGAAGGCCACGCCGCCGCCCCTCGAGCGGACGTGCGCCGGCCGCGGGATATGTCTGAGACGAAACCCTGGGACTTGGGGAGCGCGCCCCTCTTCCCCTTCGCGAAGCCAAGTCTCGTTTATAGCTACAATGTCGGAGTCAGTGTCAGTAATTGTCTCAATCAACTCCTCGTGTCCCGTACCAAGGGATCCAGCATTGAATAAACTAACCTTTAAGTTCTTACAACGGATCATTACGACAACAACAACAAGATGAAGCTATTACACACGAACTGCTGTACATATAAGAAAATAGTGCGTTCAATGTAAGTATAATAAATATAGTGTAAAACGTGAGTGCATAGTGTAATAAATAAATAGAAGTAATATATATTGATATACTCAGATCGTGTATAGTGACAGAAGTAAATAAACTTATGGATATTAAATCGTTCCAGAGTGAGTCACAAAATAGAATGGCGATGACTAGACGATCCACTCCCGTGTCGACACACAGCACACAACACAAAACAAGCAAGAAGGCCATTACAGTACGGTGAGTATTGTTTAAAACGTTATTGGCTACACAGATTACGTTGAAAAATAATGCTAAACAAATAAACCATTGTTTTAGGTTTCCACAACACAGGCTAAATGAATAAAAAATACAACATATATTAGTACTAGCCAACAACAACTGGTGTAAAAATATTTAAATCTGCCAAGCGGCGCATGCGGAGACATGGCTGGCCGTCAGCCTTCCTGGCGAAGATCCTGCCGTCCCGGGTCCACACGAAGCGCCAGGCCGCGGCGCGGGCGCGCTCGCGGGCCTGCTGGAACAGCTGCCGGTTGGCGCTCGTGAGCCGCTCGTTCACGTAGAACCTCTGCGGCGCGGCGGCCAGACCCAGGTCGGCGGTGGTGGCTGTTCGGCGTACGCGTGCGTTCTTCAGCACCTCGTCGCGGACGGCGCGCCGCGCCAGGCGCACCACGATGGGCCGCGGGCGACCCTGCTCGCGCGTCTTGCCTGCGCGGTGCACCGAAACCACGTCACGTGCATCCAGATCCACTCCAAGCTTAGCGCAGACCCTCTTCATCAAAGCTGACACGTCCTCCCCGGGCTCCTCGGGCACATTCGACACCTGCACGTCGTTCGACAGGAGCTCTTGGTCACGGTCCTGCAGCTCCATCTGGAGATTGGCGATAGCCTCCTCAAGTACTTTTGTGGCTGTGGACGTGACGCTACTAGCGACTTGCTTCTCAATGGCGTCAACGCGACTGTCGAGTTTCTCCACTCTTTGACTGAAGTCAGCCAAGCACGTCCGGACTTCGAGAAACTCCTGGCGGAAATCCTTGAGGTCCTGTCTGACAGCCCGCAATTCTTCCCTGAATTGCTGGATCTCGTACCCAAGCACTGACTGCACGTCACTTCCCACGCCACTGGAGGTGCCTTTAGCCTTAGGCGAACCCTGCACTTCCAGTTCACCCGCTGGCTCGAGGGCTGCAGATACCGTTGGCGCAGCCTGCTGAGCAGCAGTAGGCTGGAGAGACGCGGGCTGGTCGTGCAATCCCTTGACCGGCGTCTCAGCTTTGTTGTCTCTAGGCAAGTTCCTCTTACACGTCGGGCATAACCAGTCCCTGGGCACCGTAGTCCCCGCAGCAATTGCCACACAGGCCTGGTGGTAGTGGCCATTGCATTTGGGGCATACAAGAGCGTCCCGACCAGTAAATTTTGCGCAAGCAACACATTTAGGCATTGTTTATTTTTTTTTTTACACAAGTGGGTACACTTTTTTTTACCAACGGCTGCAGCGTGTGTACTTTTGTCTATAACTTTATATTCTTTTCACCAATTCACTTGCGAACGATAAACGAATGAAATTGTGTTAAAATTAATAAAACTGGCAGACATTTACACCCGCGAAAGAAGTTGTTTTATTTATTTACACGTAAGTTAGTCGTATGTGTGTACTCTGTACAACGTCCGTGACGTCACTCCTGCTAAAGCTAGTCTATATATATAAAACAAGAAACTGACTGACTGACTGACTGACTTATTGACTGATCGATCAACGCAGAGCCGAATCTACTGGTAGAGAGCTGAAATTTGGCAAGCAGATTCCTTAGGAAACGTAGGGGAGCACTAAGAGAAGATTTCCCGAAATTCCCACAGGAACGGAAAAAAACGCGATTTTACATTTTAATATCTCTGCGCATACTATGTTGGAGTGACGACCTTGTAAAGGTCGCGGGAACGCGGTGGATGCGCCTTGGGGGAGGCCTATGTCCAGCAGTGGACGTCTATCGGCAGAAATGATGATGATGATGATGATACTATGTTGCGGGAAAAAGCTAGTTGAAGCTTACGTAGTATTAAAAAAAAGGTTAGAATTATTATGTGCATATTTTTTACCCCTAAGATTTTAAAGTTCGTTCGTTCGCAATTCAATTAAGTACATAATGTACATATACATACACTCGGAAAGAGAGATCTTCAAACAATAAGAAAAGGCGCGTTCTTGAAATATTTTTAGATGCCTATCTCGATTTCTCATAATACTTTTCAAGTCGGTCTCAATACCCAATGGTGAAGTTTCATCCCTTCCCTGATTAATAGATTAGATCTGAACTAATTACTCCAGATTTAACAAAACAGTGGAGATGGAGGAGTTAATATTGGAGAAAGTTCAATTATATTCGTTGACTTCTGGGTTTTAGAAATTTGATATAGTTGACATGTTATAATACACTACTCTAAAAAACCTCTTTGTCTTAAAAAGCCGTGGTGGCCTAGTGGTTCGTCCTACCGCCTCATGCCGAGGGCGGGAGTTCGATTCCTAATTTAGTTACTTTTTAACACGTTTTAATTTCTATAAATATACCGTCTAAAAACATGGCATTTCCCAAGTAACACTAAGAGTTAATTTTGAGTGCTATAAGGGTGGTATTATGGCGGTCACTAACTCTAACAGTGTTAGAAGAGCGCTATAATAGGTGGTATATCGGCGCTATAAGCCGATATAGCACCGATATAGCGCCATTTTGGCATAACTTTTTAGCGCCTTAGGTGCTATAATAGCGCTATAACAGAGTTAGTGGCCACTATCAATCGCTACAATGGCGCTACAAAAGCGGTCACTAACTCTTAAAGTGCTACAACGGCGCTACAATAGCAACCACTAACACTTAAAGCGCTACAATGGCGGTACAAGAGCGGTCACTAACTCTTAAAGCGATACAATACTCCATAATTAAAGCTTAAAGTGGCAGAGTTGCGGTACTATCGCTCTTAGTGCTAGAGTGGCGCTACAATAGCCACTACTAACACTTAAAGCTCTACAACGGCGCTACAACAGCGATTACTAGCTCTGAAAGCGATACAATACTCCAAAATGAACGGCTTAAACTCTTAAAGTGGCGATATATACATAAGGTTATATCGAAGAATATTTTAGTTTGACAGCTTATAGTTTTGTTGCATTTGTAAAGTGTCTTGTGATAATTTAATGGCTGAAAGTGAAGTTAAATTAAGGTACTTTACATGTCGTGAGTGAGCTTGTGATTCCACAGGAAATCAATTGCGCAGGTAAGTTTACTGTGAAATACTATACATATTATTATCAAATTCTGAAAGGGCTTTCATTTTAGTGGCTTTTTGCAGAATCATAACAAATGTATTGGTGTAGAGCATTGTTACAAATATGTAAATATCCGATAAAAATAAGTTTAATGATTCATTTTCTTTATAAAAGAACATCGGCATTCCGTGTCTATGCTATATACTTAAACATTTAACAATTCTATAGGTCATTTGTAATGTTTTGTGTGTAATGTAGATTATTTTATTTATTTATTACTTCAATAGAAATGGCGGACCTGTATGGGCTGCCAAATGAGTGGCTTTTAACTCCTATACCTGCACAAAGGCGCTATAACCCACTCATGGCTCTACAACAGTTCCAGAAATCTCTCTTGTAGCACCCAAAGTGATATAATTGAGTTTTTATCACTTTAAGCGCTATAGAAGTATTTTTAACTCCAAAAGAGTTCGCTAGCACTCTTCTACAACTAAAGCTCTTCTTTAGAGCTTAGGGTGGTAATAATCACTATAGCCTGTAAGGCAGCAGGCTTCAGCTGTATAATAGCGATAACAGACGCTCTTCTATCGCTGTTATAGACCTGAAGGCGTTAGTAGACACCACTATAGCACTGTTAGGGTTAAAAGCACGAAATTATATCCTTTATAGAACTTAAAGAGTTATATCATGCTAAAAGCGATAGCACTAACTCCGTAACCTGCACAAGAGTGATTGTAGTCGCTGTTATACGAGTTTAAGCTTATTATAACTCTCTTATAGACCCTTTTTACGCTCTTTAGTGGTAGTAAACTCTATTAAGCCTTTTGTATCGCTGTAACAGTTAATGGTGGCTATTGTAGCACCCTTGTAGCCCTTAAGGCTATAAAATAAGCTCTATATGTCGCTAATGTGTTACTTGGGTTATAAAGCTGTCAATGTATGCATATAATATGGATATTTTTTCTGTTTTATTTAGTTTTACACTGTTTGATATAATAAACTGGAGTAAAGTTGGATTAAAGGTCCGAGTTAGAGGTTACTTTGGAATTAAATTGTATCGAGCGAAGTTTCGTGAAACGTGTACCTAACGAAAGCTGTCAATGTAAGGATGATATAATCAAATATACTACTACTACTACTACAGCCTATTTGCGTCCCACTGCTGGGCACAGGCCTCCTCTCATCACGAGAGGGTTTGGGCTATAGTCCCCACGCGGGCCCAGTGCGGATTGGGGACTTCACACACATCTTTGAATTACTTCGCAGATGCGTGCAGGTTTCCTCACGATGTTTTCCTTCACCGAAAAGCTCAGTGGTAAATTCAAATTGAATTTCGCACATAAGTAAACTTAGAGGTGCGAGCCGGAATCGAACCCCCGACCCTCGGCATGAGAGGCGGTAGGTCGAACCACTAGGCCACCACGGCTTAAATAATCAAATATAACGTATGTTTTTTTCATATTTTTAACTTTTAACATTTCTTAGAAAAGAATGATCTTAAAATAGCAATGTGACGATGCAGGGTCAGGGAAGGGCCTTAAATGACTAAGCCCAACGATTGAATTAATTCGAGTTAACTCATAACCTACTCATTCGAATAAAGACTCTCAGTGTTAAGTTGTTCCGCACAGAGCGCAAACTAAATTGATCTTAGCCGTCATAGTTATTAGATTGATTATGATTAAAAACGGCGCATTTGAATTAAATTCGTATTAACTCAAATCAAAACCCCATCCCGTGTTTTAAACTGTAGCAAATAAAACAACTTCAAAAACCGAACAAAAACCCGATCAAAACCCTAACCTAAGCCTAACCTAGCCTGGTTTAAGCTTAACTCAGACTAAATTCTTAATCCATGTACAGGTTAACTCCATTAAATGTTAACCCAAACAAACAGTTAACACTCAAACGGCTTAACCCTTTCTCTTCGAACGGCTTAAGTCTAAGAACGGGTTTTCCGGTCGCTGGCTGAGAATCGATAACTGATACTGTGGTTAAAATATCGTCACATCACAACGTTTTGCTGGACCCTAAAGATTGTAAATAAAAGGCCTATTCAACAAGACTGTAATATTATCTATTATTGTCGTATTCCGGCCATTGTTTGATACGGACGGTCACAAATCACAATCGATGTTGTAACTTATAGTAACCTAACTAGTTCTAGTAAATACCGGTCATGCTGAGCGTAACTGGAGAATTGTTACTTCGTCTATTTTATCTGGGGATTCTTTTGGGCCTAGATGGACTTTGAACGACCACATTGAGAACTACGTAAAAGTGTCCGTAAGTGGCAAAAAATATGAATAAAATGTATGATAAAACGATTTCAGAATTTCTCGTAGAAATTGTGGTTCAAATGCAGTGCCGATCTACAGACTATGAGTGGCAAACAATGATCTTCTTTGCCGAGATGAACACTTGCAACTGCACAACGCTTTGTACTTACCATTCGCGCATCGCTGATCCTAAAGAAATTTTCGTTTTAAACACCATTGCATTTTGAGATGACAGATGATAGAGAAAATTTTAAGAAAGGAAACATGTTCGTACCCGTAATGCGGGAAAATGGGAAAGGAAATGATGTTGATGATCCTTCTTTTCACCATCCAAAGTTATGTAAATTCAAATCTTATAAATAAATCATAAGTGAATGTTTGGTTGGGTCGACAATCATGCAGACTTAAACAATTATCGTGTTATTTGTCTTACCCTATACCTATCAAATAACTATTATTACCCTTACTCAGCAAATAAATATTCCATTTCATTTCATTCATTATAAAAGTAGGTGTTCCACTTCTTCGATTCACAACGATAGACTTTAATCTTACTTCAACATAAACCGAGTAAGCCATTATTATTCTCCACAACTAACTCGGTCAAAAACCTACTAAAGTTACCCAATTAAGCAAAACCTTGAAACGAATACTCTAGAAACATCCGAAATGATTGTTTAGTTTGTTCCCACGGATATAGAATGGCGACCACAAAAGATATGGTTCACAATAGTGCCTTGTAAGAAGATTATTACAAAGTTACAGGTTCTATCACACGAATTGTTGGCTTTTGTGGGCATACGCTGATATAAGGCATTAGTAAGTATAGCCCGGTTTTAGAGTAAGAATAGATTCAATTAACTGATCAACTCTAATTTCGGTTAGTTTCATTTGATAATTTTGATAGCAACACTTTCACGGAACACTTTAAATTTTAATTAATAATTGGCTTGTTAGTCAGCAATAGGGATGACGACAACTTTTTTTTCCTTAGTCTATCAGGAAGATTATTGAAAAGTATTGGACACGTATTATTTTTTTCACGTAATCAAACTTATACGGAGATATATTGAGTTGAAATGTCGCGTGTCGTCACGGTTAGGTACGATTTATACCTAACGGTGACGTAGTTAGCCCCCACTCTCCAACTTTAATGCGTTTTAACTTAGTCATTCTTTGTTAACTTGATAAAACAAAAAATACGTGTCTAATATTTTTTAATTACCTGACTGACGGACTAATTAGAATTACGATTTTTTGCTTCTTTGTATTTTAGTGTCAACTTAAAAGTTATATTTAAAAGAATACTAAGCCTAGCCTCGGCGGCCTCGTTAAAAGTTTGCCCAACTACGACGAGTTTCACGGCTCAACTTGCAATGCGTTTTAATAGATTCGTCCATTTTAGAACTAAAATTCAAAATGAAAATATCAAATTTAAATTCATCTTTTTCTCTTTTTGTCTCTTTCATGTCTTCGTTAGCTTAAAATACCTAATTCCAAGTATATTTATGATTTTCTTTACGAGAGCAAAATTTTCTTAAATGTAGCCAGTAAAAAACACCTGGGGCGCTACTCCATATAATTTTATAGCTAATCTTTTTCTGTGGTCTTAACGAACTTTAAGTTAAGTACCTAACACATTACAAAGTAAAAAGTAGGTACTCCATTGATTTTGATATACTTGGACTGTTATTCTTAACCTGATACTCTTCAATACGAATTGAGGTCTAGGTGGCACCGTTGGGAAAAAGCTAGTAAATAATTAAAATAAATATTTAGATAAATAAGGCGCGACTCTCTAATTAAGCACATCTAACCGTAACTAGTCCAAAGGTGCTAAAACTTGGGCAAATTACCGCCGCGCCAAAACGTGCCCATTAGCAGACTGTAGGTACATCGCTAACGACACACTCGGTGAGGTTGCAAAATACCGCACAATAACAATGTATATTATTTAAAGTCGCACCTTTTTTATCAAAAAAAAAAAACATCGAACGAACAGCATGATTTGCGTATTGGATGGATACGTTCGCTTTTGGAAGGCTCTTGTGTATTCAGACAGCGTCTATTATAAATCGAGCTGCGTCAAATATTTTTGCAGTCTGATGCACGGACGGATAATACGGACAGATGTCAAAGATCTGTATAGAAAACAAGATTCCTCTTAAAGCTTCGCTAGAGTTAATGGAGACTTCTTTCTTCTGAATGGAAGATGGTCTCCCGTGGCGGCGTTCTATGTTCTCTGCGTACCTCAAGGGGAAAGAGGCGTGACCAATGATCACATATGTATTATGCAAACAAACAAACGCAGGAACTAAAAATAAACGAACATATAGGTTTTCCAATTATTTCTTTTACAATCTTATTTTTCCTGTTGCAGGTAAGGATCGTTGAGGAAAAACTCAAACAACGAATTGCTTTGCAAAGAGCAGACCTAGTAAAGTAAGTATAAAGTGCGACATTCTAGCAAAACATTCTAGCAAATTCTAGTCATTCATCGGCTATAGGCACCGTAATCTTGTAATACTGTTACTACTGCTACTGTTATTTTTGACAGTTGAAACGAAAGTCTCACTGTAATGGAAATATTATATTTCCCCGTGTCTTTGTTTCTACACCTTTAATGCTGCGGAGATGATGATTCGTCTAACTAAAAGGATTCATTCGCGGTCCAGTTGGCAATGATCACGCCTTGAGCCTTGATCCACAATCTACGAAGGTCACGGGAGGGGCCGGAAGAGGCGCGTGCGCCCGCGCAGCCTATACTAGTATGATAGGTATAGCTGGACTAGTAGATGTGTCAGTCATGATTTTGTTACATACTGTACAAGAGAGGACTCTATAAGAATATTCTTCGATTTAAAAGCTGTGCTCTTAGGGCCCTCGTCGTTTTAACTATTATCGTACCAGATTTCATCAAAGTCGGTTCAGCGAGACAGACAGAGGTACTCTCGAATTTATATTACTAGTATGGATAGCTAAAGCGAGCTCATTTGGTAGAAATAGTCGTCGGAGCGCTGCTGACGAGGGCAGAGAGGAGCCGAGAGGTCGAATACTCTCGAACCCGAGAGGCTGAGGGTGTGAAAAACTCGCGAAAACTACTCTACGAGCACACTTGATGGCGGAAAATGACGACCTTTTGCGCTAAATCACTTTAGTTCGACGGGACTTGTACTAATAGTGGACACGAGTGTTCTAGAAAATGCACGGCTAAATTAGGTAAAACAAAAAAAAACGTGTCCTGTACGGTTTCCTAATTAATTTTAAGTAAGTAAAGAAACCCGTTATGTCCGTATAATCTAGACAACCATCCAAATGTACCTACGGACGGATGAACTTCAACGCCCTAGTAGGGTCCATGTGTGTACTGTTTAACCTTAAGAACCTTATAACTCATGGTTGCAAATAAATAAATATGAATATGAATATAGATTCATTCAAATGGTGCGTTTCATTTCATATTAGATCTCCAAAGTTAATGAAAGAATCATTCGATGACGCAGCGCAAACGCAGACGTTGCATTATTGGTACAACGAAACTAATTGTATTGTGTAATCCAGTTAGTTAATACAACTGAATAAGGAATATGTCTTGTGGTATACTGATTTCAATGCATATATGGTTTTACTTTTAAGGTTTAAAGCTGATTACGACTTGTTCGCATCTATTACGTTTTTTTAGGAATTTTCAATTTAATTCAGCTTTTTGATTAGGATCATCTAAAAAGATTGCATTCTTCTTTTTTAAGTATTTTTTTAGTAAGGATTTTGTACATCATGTTAAACAAAAGTCTATATGCTTTCCGTAGAATATCGATAATACGAGTAAAACCATCTCCAACCAGGTTTTCATCGTTAAAGACAAATTCGACACGCTTAAAGCACATTGCACAACATAACTAATATTAACATGCGGCGTGCCAGTGCCACTAACACCATGGACGCAGAGTCTATTCCTAATCCGCATGTTCTCATAATTGTGTCTCGCTGTAACATCACAGTGAATCCTGATCTTTAGTGTTATGGCTCCAGGAATCGCGTTTGATGCAACTTTCTGGCTCTGCGCCAAAGTAACGGCTTTCGGTTTTGCAACTGCAGAAGCAACAACTGTTCGGAATTTGGATGTTATTTTTAAAATTGATGGGTCTAATGAAACGTTTAGGTAGTTTTTTAAGATTAGTTAATGATAATCTGCAACGACTTCTGTCGGAGGTTGAGGGAAACGTTTCGCTTCAGCTCTAGATTAGGAATTTCTACAATAAATTATTAGATTTAATTATCTCTCTCTATACTTGATTCTCCGAATGTCTATTTACAGATACCCCGCCTACGTCAAATAGGGGCTTTGTCTAACTCGTCTTACTCCTGACACAAGATGGATGGGAAGGACCTAAGACAATCTAGAGTAGATAAAAATCTTCTAGTGTACCGAAAGCAAATAGTGAAGATGAAAATATACAGAAATAACATATTGATGGAGTTCAGAGTAACTTACAGTAGGTTTATGTTTTATTTATCGTGGTATATTGTGATATCATTTTATAATTTGTGATTAATTTAGTTTATTTATAGTACCTACGCATATACTAAATTTAAGCCAAGGCTCTCCACATGGATCGGTTGTGTTTCTGTGCCCAGTACCTACTACCTTTTGCAAGGTTAGCTAAATCCGCTTTCAAACAGATTTTAAAAATTCAACATTTTTCATTGTTGATTTTTCATTCCATTTAGATTTTATCAAAGGTTAGCTACTTGATAAACGCACTTGTTGTTAAAAAGGTAAAACAAATTGTAGTATAACACTATATCTAACAGTTTGGCTATGTTGATACTGCGTGGGATTTTGTTTACAATAAACATACTTAACAGTTTCGACACAAATTCGATGAAGTAAACTTGTAAACCTAATCACAACAAAGCATTATGTGGGTGTAACGGAATATGTCTGTATAGTAATCCTTATTTGGTTGTTTCGCAGTGTCGCAATCACAACTAAGTAGTATAGTATGGTAGAGATCTTCTACTATCTAAAGTCCCGCTCCTTCACATTTCAAAACGCTTCAATATATTTAAAAAGCACCACCAACACTCTCAACACATGTGTGCGTGCTGAGACAGCCATCAACTATGCGTTGACAGTGTTGGTGGTGCTTTTTAAATAATAATGAAAAAATTGAAGCGTTTTGAAATGTGAAGGCGCGGGACTTTAGATAGTAGAAGATCTCTAGTATAGTATGGTAGGTAGTTTGGATACAAAACGATAGATTTAGCAGTGTGTACTTGTTGCGTGTTATTTTTTATAGCATCGGTTCGCAAACACACACGCAGG
This sequence comes from Aethes cnicana, assembly GCA_963971205.1. Classification (NCBI taxonomy): domain Eukaryota; kingdom Metazoa; phylum Arthropoda; class Insecta; order Lepidoptera; family Tortricidae; genus Aethes; species Aethes cnicana. Next base: position 11,586,256 of record OZ020289.1, on the reverse strand, counting down.
CCTGATGGTAAGTGGTCTCTCCGGCCCATGGACGTAAGTAAGTACTTACTTAGTCCTAAGATGGCGAATTTATGGTTGCCAACCCTGAAGACACTCGTGGCGAAAGGTCTGATCTGAGCCCAGAAAGGGGTTTTATTTTTCTTGGTATTTTCTCATAAACTTAGATAGTTACTTTGACGACGTAAAGAACATTCAGTTTCTGAGAACATTACAGCCTAAGTAGTTAAATTAAAATCTAGTTAACGAGCAGGCTTCTGTTTACTACTAACTAACAGCAGTTTGATAATGTTATATGCTCGTAAAAGTCGTAAAGTTAGCAGTTCTCGGAATGATTCAGTGTTTTGTTTGCAGCTGACTAACGTGTCGCGCTGTCAGAAGGATTCCTTTTGTTTTCATAATAATGAGGGCAACCTTACGAAAACATGTAGGGTATTTATTGCATTTGAACTACCTACATATAATCACTACTGCACAACAACTACATCAAAATCCAAATTCAGAAACGTGCTCTAGCGCATTAACATGCTCCGGCCGATGTTGTAGAACATCAAAAAGTACAAAACTGAGTTACTTAGATCATATGTATAGGCACGAGAAGTACGCTTTACTATTTTATTTACATCTCATAGGTAATGATAGGCAAGATAAAGGACGAAAGAGGCACAGACTGCAGACAGAAGTCGTGGCTGCGAAATATTCGCGAGTGGGGTCTCAGAATATTTAACAGTACTAGGTACATACAAAATGGCCACGGAATCATCCACCTGAATCTAGCCGGCGCGCAACTCGTGCCCAACTCGCCCTTACCGTCATTCGTTTCAGTCGGAGATGGAGTGTGGATCATTGGCCCGCGTACTTGTACACACATATTTACAAGTGTGCAGACGTCCTCCGCGTCCTCGCGTCTTAAGTGGCAGTAAGGACTGATGGCCGATGGGGCCAGAAAGTCCTGGACTGGCGTCCGCGAACCGGCAGACGAGCTGTCGGTAGGCCTCCAACAAGATGGAGTGACGACCTTGTAAAGGTCGCGGGAACGCGGTGGATGCGAGTGGCACAGGACCGGTCTGAGTGGCGCGTCTTGGGGGAGGCCTATGTCCAGCAGTCTATCGTCTATCGGCTGAAATGATGATGATGAGACGTCCTCGCACGCAAACGTTGAAACTTCATTCGAATTGTGTTCGAAATCGTGCTTTTATAAGCCGTGTCCGCCGTGTGCCGGGGTGTAATGCATCGAGCGGTTGTTTTGTGCCGCAACGGACCGTGGAGCCGACCTTCAGGATTGAAGAGGCACCCTAAGGGAGAGAGACGTGCAAATTGCAGTTTTCACAGAAATTTTAGGTCAAATGTCGAACACGGCGACTGCTACCTACGGCTACTTCAGGACATGCTTCAGGCCGAGGGTAGATGGCTAGGTACATCTACTTCGTTACCGAAGGCCAAGAATCCTTTTTGATGTGATAACGATAACGTCTTGTAAATAAATTGATGAACTCCGCCCGCGCCATAGACATAAATAATACTTCGTATGGACCCGGCCTAACGTAGATACATGTCATGTTTCCCCACTTCATTGGTGTCCAATCCAAAGTTAAACTTATATCGTGACACTAAAGCTGGGTCACATTTTTTCAACAACGAGACGAGTTTTTAGATACTGAGAAACAGTTTCGAAAAAAGTTTTTTTTAAAACGCTTATTGTCACGCACGCTCGGTGACAGAACTTTCGATTGGACACCGTGGAAGTGGGGACATATTACGTGTACGTTAGACCGGGTCTAATTATTTACGTCTATGGCCCGCGCCCACCAAAAAACATGACGAATAGTAGCGTTGTAGGGTTACGTGACGTGTAAAATTATCGTCCGGGTAAACAGCAGGCAACCAATTAATTTTGTTTACGGTACTTGTGAATGAGAAGTCTATTTTGCTCTTTGTTTTAATTCTTAAATGTAAATTATCAGTAATAAATAATAATATAACCCAATTTCAAATGAAATGCATCGTTCGGATGACTCATCTGTTATCAATGAATCATTATCAAACAAGGCGTATACAGACGCAAACCGAACCGTCTATGTCCGACCTTCGCTCCTACACGAGCTGTTGACGCTTGTACGGACGCCATAAACATCTGGTTTCATCGTAAATTGTGTTTATCTGGAGCTCACGTATGTTTGTATACTGTACTAATTAAATTATGTAATATTTAGAAGTAAAGCACGCACGTATTACATGCCGAATTTTAGTAAGTAAATATTCGCTTTAGAGTAACTACATACTACTTGTCTCACACTATTATCGTAACACATAGGTCATTTACTACCTAAGTATGTACCTACGTTATCTCATTGCGATGTATTAATTCCACGATCTTTGTACCTATTTGTTACCTATAAAAAACCAGAAAACCTTATTGTTCTATCAATGGGTTATCATTATTACTAGTGACGAGATTTCTAACGTAAGCTACGCCTAAGCTAGACTTTTCAACAAACTTTAAACAGTTTAGCTTAGTAAATCACAATAATATTGGTCCATGTAGGTACATATTGCACAGGTCGGGGCAAATAACTTGAGCGGTGAGCAAAAGTAGACGGGATTTCTGCGTATGTTTACGACTGAAGAGCCAATAAGCGTGCGCCCAACAAAGCGCTCCCTGCGTCCCGCGCCCCTCTGCCGATGAGACCATATTTTTGAATTCTGCGCATCGAAGACCACCCACCGCTCAAGTTCCGTCTCGATGCATCTACTCGTACTTACCATAGATTCCCAATTCGCGAATCCACACAAAACAAGACCATTCCAAATTTGAAAACGCGACGGATTTCGAGAAGCGTCGGCCTTGACAAATGACGAGCGACGGAGCGTGGAGCGAAAGCGAGACAAAACCAAGGCGCCCATTCGTCTCGATAATGTTTTTTTGTGAGTTTCCAACTGTCATCCATGTACCTAAATAGGTATATCTTTGGGTTCCTTAATGCTTTAGGGCTGGTTGATTCACACCGTCCGTCAACGTAAATAACTGTGGGGAAAAATGACGTTTCTGTATGGAATGACAGCTCGGCGGCCATATTTAGCGACTAGGAGTCCGTCAACTATACTTGAATCAACCGAACCTTAGATAAGTGGAGTGTGAGATGTGGTTACTTATTTGAATCCAAAATAAATTTAGACGTTAGATTTATGTCATTTAGGCTGTACTGTTATGTAACGGAATAATAAACCTTCCTATTCCTACCTAATTAGTTTTAGGCTATTAGCATAATTAAATTACCTAAACCCAGTGTTTCCACAATTTCCTACTCGTTACTTAACCAGCGTGCTGAAATTATCAATTTCAGTTTCAAGTTAAACTGCTGACTGAAATTATGCCGCACAAAATAAATATTACGAACTCTCCATCTAGAAAATCAACATTAACACCACTTAACAAATTACCTATGTAAATGCATGGCAGCCAGTGAGAAGTAAACTAAGGCCCGGTTCCTATATCCACGAAACGCCTCGTTTTGCCTACGGACGGTTGATTTTTGACATTTGTTCCATAGAGAATCTGTCAAATTTTAACCGTCCGTAGGCAAAACGAGGCGTTTCGTGGATATAGGAACCGGGCCTTAGAATCTCATCTTCATAAACATTGTTTTTTCCCACTTTGTGTGCGATCGGCTCAACCATGTATCTTCTAGCCGTCTCTATATTACTAACTACATTCCATGGTCTAAAATTTGAATCAGAAAAACATTTACCTATGGCTAACCATTTTCGAATTCGAAAGGCTTAGAAGGCAACAGGGCCTCGGAAAGCAATATTCACGGTCGGCGGCGCGGGAGTACCCGAACGCGATTACAGACGCCATCTTGGATAAGTCGGCTTCAGGGAGCGACGCGAGTATTCGACCTAGGGCCGGTTCCTATATCCACGTAACGCCTCGTTTTGCCTACGGACGGTTAAAATTTGACAGATTCTCTATGGAACAAATGTCAAAAATCAACCGTCCGTAGGCAAAACGAGGCGTTTCGTGGATATAGGAACCGGGCCCTAATCGATGATCGATTGTTCAAACGATTCGAATGATAAGAATCGTTCTCAACAGTCCAGTCTTTGCTATCTAAGCTTACTCAGTTGTCGGTGCTCGGTGCGGAGTCTGTAGTCTGAGGTTGTAAAAATGTCACGCGCTTTTGTGAGCTTGAAACAACTTTGAAACGAATCAAACGTTCAATCGCTTATTATACCTAGAGGTATATAGATTTTATATTCCTGTCATGTGCGTGAGTGAAATGAATTGATTGAAGAGAATATGCTTCATGTTATTTTTTATCGTTTCAATCGAGGAATCGATTCAATTTTCAAATTACGTTTAATTAGCAACCGCGAAAGTGTTAAGCCGAAGCCGCTAAGTCGAGAAATCTATCTATGTACTTTACGGTCACGCACCGCTTTATGTGCTGTGAGTTATTTTCACCCTTTGCTTATAATAAGTAGCACTGCACTGCAACTTGTTCTTGCTGCAGGTTCTCATGAATGACTTATTGGTCAAAACCAAAATCGCTGGGCGTAGGTCGTGAAAAGTGCAGTTTGGACGCCAAAAACACTTAAAAGTTACCATGCTCTGCCGTGCCTACCAGGCCAACGACACCTAAAGGTGTCTCGTCTAACTACTTTGATCATTTATAAAATGTACCTATCTGTAATGAATCGTTTTAGCTCTATTTTAAACCGACTTCGGAAAAAGGAGGAGGTTCTCAATTCGTCAAATATGTAGGCGTCGAAAAGGTAAAATATCTTAATCAAGTGACCAAAACAGTATACCTAAGTAAGTGCCTATAACTAAGATTCATTGATCAAAACTCTCCTTAAGCTGTTTTTTATTTCTAATCAAACGAAACAACTATACACGTGTTTCAACAACCACGAAACAATTACACACAGAACTAACCTAAATGACACAAACAGAGTCTATGTCTATAGACTATAGACCACATAGGCACGTGTTAGCGAGGGGAAGGGCCGTCGTACTATTTATGTTCGAGATCGGAATGCGCTGGATATAAGCCGTCGCACACATAGTGCATGGGTACCATTACCATGACTTCATACTTTGAACCTGGAATATTCTGCAGAAGGGACATCATCCAGGCTTAAACTATGAAAGAAAAATCCAAAACAGTGAGCATAATTATCAGAGTGTGTACCTTGACACGACACCCCGGCCCCGCTGAAGATCTTGTCACCTTTGGTGACGAAGCCATCAATTGGCTGAGATCTCTTCTGAATTTATAATGTCTGTAGCCATACGATTAAATAAAAATAAACTATGAATGGTTTAAGGGCAACATTCACCATAACTCGATTGTATCCGTTCGGACGGCGTCTTGCGGATGACGTCTTGAAAATGACATTTACGATCCGTCCGTCGAGCTGAATTTCACGATGTTGGCCGTTTATGGATGTTTGCCTCTCAATGGGGACTATCGTTTCTTTGCTCACCAGTTGGCGCCACTGTTGACTAAGGTCCAGAGGTATAGCTGTCAAAGGCGACTTTAGAAGATCGGCGCCGAAACAAAGTTTTAAAGCTTGAATCTCATTAAGTTTTTTAATTATAAATAACTGTCATCATATCGAGTAGCTATTCCACAACGTTGTGCAGTTCCGTTTTGTTAGATTTTTTTATATTTTAGTTCAAATCGTTCACATTCATCGCCAAATAATCCATATTTGCGATAATTTTACGAAGGAGATCACTTTTCACCAGGTAAATTAAATAAATTATGATTTATGTCACGAAGCCCGCCAAAACCAGTGAAAAGTGAATGTTATTGGACCTCACGCGACACTAGCGCCTCTAGTGGCAAATTCATACGCTATAGCCCCTATTAAACTGACTTCTGAAACAGACTTACACCCATACTTAGAGTATATGATGAAAACTGGCAACATTGACGTTTATTTGAGAAATTCTGTGAGCATTTCAACCGCTATCATTCGCCTGCATAATTCTAATTTCCTGAAGATTGAAATGGAAGTTTTGTAAAACTACGCCACATCATACAAAAAAATCCATTTCAATATACTGAAAGCGGCAGAATAATGCGGCAGGAGAATGATAGCGTTAAAAACGCTCGTAGAATTATACATTTACAGGCCTCTATCCAGTGACTTCTATTCGAGTTTTCCATGTAAATAAGCAAATTATGTGACTATAACGCTATACACGGTCCTCAATATTCTCAACGGAAAATACCAAGTACCTATATTGAACAACATATTGTTCTCGCAACTCTTTCTTATTTCGTTTTTTCACATATAGAGAGGGTCGGGGGTTCGATTCCGGCTCGCACCTCAAAGTTTACTTATGTGCGAAATTCAATTTGAATTTACCACTGAGCTTTTCGGTGAAGGAAAACATCGCGAGGAAACCTGCACGCATCTGCGAAGTAATTCAAAGATGTGTGTGAAGTCCCCAATCCGCACTGGGCCCGCGTGGGGACTACAGCCCAAACACTCGTGATGAGAGGAGGCATGTGCCCAGCAGTAGGACGCAAATAGGCTGTAGTAGTAAGAGGAAACTTGCAGTTGGTAACATATAAGGTGAAGTCAGAGATCACGTTTGAACAAACCTTAAACCACGATATAATACCATATCCCATGTCGTTAAATGCCTTTTGATTATGATCTTAACGATTATTGTCCACTATTAACGATGGGATCAAAATGTATAGTAGGTCTTTCGAAATACAGCCAGGTTGACCTTTATAACTCTGGCTACACGTTGCAATTTAGAACGTCGACTCGTCAAGTGCAATATATTCATTATAACGCCTACATATATATTAGTATATTACATTACACGGCACCACACCACAAACCGTGGTTCTCCGCAAGAGATTCTATCATGACAATTGTAACTAATATATATGTGCTTGTATATGTATATGTTAGACCGTATCAATCTGGCACATCGATGTCGGAATTCGGATTCACGTGGTCGGAAATTGAATTGTGAACGCTCATTCCGTTCCCGCACGTCGGTTTTCCTATCGAATATGTTTCCAGTTTTCCCACCAACCCGTATATCAATCGATCAAAATTGTTTTTCATTTATTTATATGTTGAATGTGGCTATATCTAAAGTATACCTTCACGAAAAGATATTGAAATAATTTCGGATTACTTATAGAATACACAATTTTTAAAATATTCCTGAGCCATACCTAACCATTTCTAAAGGTGACACGCAAGAGACAGTACGTCTCTAAATCTACCTTACGAACGCCCACAGTTAGTGAACCGCAAGTAGTTGTTTCCAAACATAGAAGCAAACAATTAAAAGTACCCTTGAGAGATCATTGGTTGGCATGGCAGAGGAATGAAGATCGACGTTGAATCATTGATATGTATCAAATTGACATGTTAATTTATCCACTAACTAGTGGATAAGTATGTCAATTTAATACATACTTACTATATCAAGATTTTTATTCAAACTCTTAGATTCTTTCATACTTTTGTTAAATGTAATATTTTTTACTTTAAACTCACAATTTAACTTTCAAAATTTGCGTTAGAATTTCAAATTCAAATATTCAATATGCATTTACTGGCCAAATTGTAGTAGATTACAGTGATATCAAACATTATATTTCAAGGAAGTATGTCTGATGTACTGCAACTATGCAATTTCTGTAAAATATCCTTGTAAGTTGATTGCGCAGCGTGTTATATGGAGTTCCCACAAATAATTGAAATTGCATCATCGTGGACCTGTGACTCGATTACAGCTTTGTTTTGGTACTTTACAATGAATTTCACATTGTTCTGACCTTCAGCTTTGTTTTAGAACAATAAATGACGACTCTATCTTCAAGTCTGGGAAGTACATGAAATGCAATTTCTATTATGAGAATAATGCAAACTGGACCCGCGTGGTGGGCTCTTTAACGCAATTAATGTTTTTTTTATTTATACGAACAATCTCAACGCCACTGCTGTAGACACCACACATGGCATAAGTATTGCAAAAATACCACATACCTATTTCTAACTTTGGGAAAAACTAACTAGGTTAGGTCACTTACACAATTTGGCAATTGTCAGTGATATCTTATGACCTTCACTTATTATTATTATTTGTATTCTTTAATGACAATATTATCGTATGACAAGGGTCCAGCTGTGCTCTTCTCATCAGGAGAGGATCTTTGCTTTGCTTATGATCGGCACCGGTGCGGTTTGGGAACGGCACAATATTTTTTCTGTATTTTCTCCGTAAACGTTGATGTTAAAATGTTAGCTACTGTCAATGATATCTCAAACAAATATCAGTCTCTTAACAAGCAGCGAAACGTAAACCGTGTCCCAATCAGTTTTAGATCTAACTAAACGTGCCCGACGTCCAGGAATTCCTGCTTCACGGAGCGGGACGCCCATTTCTGCCGGGAAATGGCGCCCGATACGATCCCATGTTGACTTGACGTGTTTTACTTGGTTTTACTTCGGTCTCTGACGCTTTTAAATCGCGTTTGCGTAATAAAGATTTTTCAGACGGTGCATCCGAATGTCGTGTGAATGCATCGAGATTTTCACCGTGTACAAGATAAATCTTCATTCATATTATCTGCGGATTATATTTATTTATCACTGGTATCTGCAATTCTGCATTGTAACAACTAAGCGCATCGTCAATGTGATTCAGAATTTAATTGGGAGCATGGAGAAAACAAAATCAAGCCAAGTTCTAAAAAGCACAGTCTTTAAATATAACTATAATACATCTCCAATTCTCCATCAGTTTGTAGCGAAAACCACGGAAACGCACGAACAAACAAACCTTGAACTTAACAGAAATATTGCCAGCAGCAAACAACAAACCCTTCAAGCGAAAACCAATCATAAGCGAGTTGACTATGATCCAATAAGATTGCATTGCTATTGTGGTATTGAAGCAGTTCATTGGCTTCGAGCAAAAAAGCAGACCGTGGAACCTTGGCGCCAAGCACGCTATGCAGTGCAATTTCGCATACACATTGTTTTAAACATCGTTCCTTAATTACTTCATTGTTATTTGAAATCTGCCAATTATATCGGGTTAACTGATGAATGGAACTGTGATAGTTCACATCGTTACTCTAGTGTGAATTACGGGTAGGTATATTTTAGTAAACAATTTTAATGTTGATGCTGATCTAGTATAACTTCGGAATATTGGCAGTAGATCCTGAGAACTGTATAAGTAGAGTAGAGACCACAAAATTAAATTAAATGACAATGAGAAATTGAAATAAAATCGTTTATCGTTTCCAGGAAAGTCAGTAGAGCAAGTCTAATCTTTCAGACAATCCACATTAATGTTACCTCTTCACGCTTCAAACGCTGGACCGATCTGGATGAAATTTGGCATGGAGATAGTTGGAGTCCCGGGAAAGGACATAGGCTACTTTCCCGCGGGAACGCGATAACCGAATTCCACGCGGGCGAAGTCGCGCCCAGAAGCTAGTATTCTATAAATATTCATCATCGTCATACGTCATATCAGGCAAAAATATCCATTCCTGCCTGGACACAGGTCACACAGGCCCCCAAAAGGCTCGCCGCTCAGATCGACCTTGTGGCACTCGCTTCCACAGGATGCCTGCGAAATTCAAAAGGTCGTCACTCCATCTTATTAGAGGCCTAATGACAACTCGTCTCCTTCAGAATAAAATAAGTCTTACCTATTAATTAATAACTTTCTTCAAACCTGCGTTCTACAAAAATCCAGCGAAGTGTGAACTCAATATTAAACAAGACCTTCTTATTCACTTTCTAAATAGAAGAGAAATTAAAAGCGATGGCAACATTACCGTAACAAAATGACAATCAATTTTGTCGCATGCTTTTTACGTCTCTTTACCGACCTCGGTCGTTAATGGATGATTCTCGTAGCTGATATCTGGGGTTTAATCTTTTAATCAGTGCCATCTCGAAAAGTTGTTCGATTTATTTGCGTCCTCGTAAACAAGGCTCCGGACTCGGCCGCGACACTTCTGTGCAGATTATAAATTGTTATTTGTCTTTATTTATCCTTTCATATCAGATTTAGGTAAAGCGCGCGCAAAATATGAAATATTTGCATATCGTTTATCGTTAGTAATTTATTGCTTTAGGATAGTTCTAAAAAAGACCCGTACTCAATAATTTGGGTCATGGATGTTTATTTAAAATTCGTGTATTTTACACAAAACAACTTAAACTAAAATAAACGTAGAATTCAATATGTACCCGGAATAATATTGTAAGAACTATACTAATGTATATTTGGTACTATTGTCTCAAATGGCTAAGAAGATAGTTCCCATGGGAACGCGATAACCGTATTCCGTAAGGAGGCGAAGTCGCGGACAGAAGCTAGTATTTTAATATCTGCATGTTATCAACCTGTGATTGATCTTTTACTGTAAAGGTTGCGTTTAGAGCTCTCAAGTTGGCCATCCAGCGTCCTTTGGAAAGGGCAGGGCTTCGCCCTTCGAAGCGATCACTGGAACGGTTGGCAATAAACCAAGGTTTATTTGGGTCAACTTTAAATGTCGCGATGGTATCCCATTAACACTGTATAGGTAAAGAGCCTTGATGCAGGTTACCTTTTGATAGGTTTAGTAACGTTCAAGACTGGAAATTGCACCTAATCCGCGACCACAAAAAAATAGAGAACTCATGACAATTTTTAATTTACTCAAATTGTCGTGAACTTCTGGTATACACAAACCGTTCTAAAAATGTTCCGAATATAGATCTATTGACCGTAAACTTTGTTATTGAAATGATATCTGTTTCTTATTTGCATTTGACTTATATCTATAGAAATATTGGCCGATAATTGAAACCCGATCAGCCACAAAACCGTTCGTCTCGTCTCGCATTCAAACTGTTTACTTTTGTCGCATTCAACAATCAAAAGCAGTCAATAATCCTTTTTACGAGTACACTCTATTCTTTGGTTTATTTAGAAGGGATTACATTTACTCGGCAAACAAATACCAAGGTAATTTGTATTGTTTGTTAAGCCTCTGTGATTTCCGCGGATGAAATTCAGATGAAAGGGTCGTTAGCTTTGGGCGCCATTGTAGGGGTATTCGCACGTGTAATGTATTTGGTAAAAGACATTGTGGTAACCTGAAGTTGCACTTATATTTAATATCCGGAACAGTGTAGTCATCTTCCTCTAATAGTTTATAGACTTTTTGCTTTAGAGCTATGGAGCCTAGTATAACTGCGACCGTTGCTGCACTGTTTGTGTTCGTCACAGACTTCAGTTGAAAGCCAAGATTGGATATAAATGGAAGTTTCATATACAGCATAAGTTTTGAGTCAGCTTTGTAAAAGCATATGACTATTCAATATCGTGAATATTCCTAATTCCAAGTAGGTACTTTGCGTCAGCTGTGGGCTGTGGGCACATCTTAATAAATCCTGTAGTTTCAACAGCAACGAATAACAAAGACCGACCGTCCCGAAAAACACCTTCCCTAATAACAATACATTTATATTCATTTCTATATCCTCTTCCAAGTCTATTGAAAATGTAACTTTTACCCCTGAATATATGGTTAGTGTTTCATTGGAATCATATTTCCGATCAAACAAACAAACAGCATTCACTTCAATCTGAAACTCATCTTCATTTAACATGTCACTAATAACTCTGGTGTCGAAGAATCAAATTCAATGTTGTACCAAGATTCGAACAGGTTTTACTGAAGTCTTTAGGAAACTTCGAACTATAGAATAGATGACTTAGAGTAGGATTTTAAGTATGGCCATTATGCCATTTTAGACATGGATCCCAGAGGACTTTTCAGGGCTATTAGAAACAGATTAGTACCAGAAATCCAATGTCATTATTGCTAAAATAAAAATGTATCCATGGAACATATCCTTTGTCAAAGCATTCCACCTCATTCACCCATATTTAAGAAAAAGATCTTAAAACAAAAACACTACCCATATGGCATGATTTAAAAACAGATCTTACAACCAAAACACCAAAGCGGAAAGTTCTTCAGAGAGCTCTGCACACTTATTGTTCTAATCACTCGGCGCTGTAATTTGGTCCAGTTTTCTCTTCCACGGCCCACTGACGAGTGAGCTCGAGCATGAAACGTCAGGCATTTAGACTAGTGTTTAAAAAATACTTTAGTTCTGGATTCCTTATTTTTTTAACGAATAGGGCCTCAGATGATATGTTAGTTATATATCATTTTCACTGTTAATATACCAAAAACCTACTGCCACAGATCATTTATTTGAAATGCATTATTTTCACCTACTCGTTATAGCTACTATTTATACGAATTGTAGATCGTATCTATTCAAGTAGATATTGTCTAAGCATCCAATCTTGTTAAGAACTCTTCGAGACATGGCAGTCATTTAATTTTTATTTTATTTGCTAGAGCTAGAATATGCTTACATTAAGACGATTTTGGCCGAAGAGTTTTGGCGATTAACGTGCAGTTTGAATGAATTTAAGTCTTCCGTTACACACTCTTTTAGACAAACAACGCACTTGAAATATGCATCTTAAGGATCTTTACAAAAATCTCAATCGCTGACTTATTTATTTTCAAGTTTTTCAGGATTTAATCTTTATATCGATAAGACAAATTTGGTATAATATTTCCTGTCTAACTGTACCCACTTAATCCAAATTCAAATCGCCTGCATCGGTAATGTCGTTGTATTAATTCTCCTTCTTCGATTCTGTTGAAATAATTATTAGGAGTCTTCTTTATTTTATTTAAATCCACAAAGTATTCCCAACGTTCAACGAAGATCTCGTCAAAGAGCCCTTGAGATCGCAAACGTCAGATTTATTTCTTACAAATGATTTTCCAGAAAAGCTCGTCTGAATTTCATTGCTTCTTGTTTTTAGAGGATGGAAATTGGAAAGTTAAAGAGCCATTATTCGAAGTTCAGAATTTGATAAATTCACGAGAAGTTGATTTGATAAATTAGGCAATGTTGTTTATTTAAGAAATTATATTAATGGTACCTACTTATACAACAAGAAACTGACTGACTGACTGATTGTACAACCCACAGCCGAAACTACTGTTCTTATAGAAAGTAGTGTAGGAGAGCACTAAGAGAGGATGTCCCGACATTCATACGGGAACGGGGAAAATGGGACTTCATCAAAAGTCAAAACTCGTTGCGTAGTTCGATTGTGAAAACACATCGAAAATCTGTGACAAACTTTTACGATTACTGATACGAAAATATTGACCTGTCTTGCTTTTATTAGTATAGCCTCTTAGAAAGTAAAAACCTTTTCATTATTCGATTAATTAAATTCCCCAATATGGCCAAAACGGCGGTCCGGAGCTTAATATGTTTCAGTCCTCAGCAATCGTTTACTCGCTACCCAATTGCCGTGCAATTTGTTCAATTCGTTCAATTATCTCGTAGAAAATCGATTAAGGCACAAGTTCCGAGTTCTACGGCAATTAATGGTAGTTTTTCTGTTTGCAGGTCGGAACGAGGCCGGCAGTCGCCATGGCAACCCGCGGTGAAACAAACCCCTGAACCAGTGGGTGAGTACATGACCTACGAGTACTCGAGTAACGTCGAGTTATTAATATGTAGACACACGCGGAAGGGCCACGGACTTTGAATGACGAGCCACTTGCCACCTAGTATTTTAAGGACCATTCTCGTACCTATAATAAAATGTAGCCAATAAAAGATCAGTCTTAATCTAAAATCATATTGTAGATTTGTAGCATACAGGAAGCAATTGAATTCGATATTGACATAGGTGTAAACTGGTGGACTCGGCCAATGAATTGAATGCAATAATTGTCGCTTCATGAGTCCAGTAGAATTTATACCCATGGAATATTTCTCCTTCAAGAAAGTAAATTTAGCACACGATTTGCTCTAAACTTTAATTAGAGCAAATCGTGTGCTAAATTTACAGTCAATGTATAATTTTACAACATTTAAAGAGATATTTATTATTTATTTAAAATAAATCTACAACTTTTATTACAAATTCGGCGACTTAAAAATAAAATAATTGAATTAGAAATAAAATTTAAAACTAGAACTAAAAATAACTATAGAAAAAACACCCCTTCCAAAATTTCACTTTGCGGCATGGTGCCCATAACGCTGGCGGCGTTACCTCTCTGGATTGTTAAAGAAATCCTTTGCGAGAGGTAAGCGCCAGCCCTTGGGTCGCCGGTTTTGTCGATCAAGTGGGCCGACAACATCCTCATGAAAGCTTTCATGTCTGCCGACCAGGGACCCAGAGTCTCAACCGCGAGAGCGGCAAACTCATATTCATGCATTATGCATGAATACTTTCGGCGCTTGAGGCTCTGGGCCTGGCCAGCAGCAGCGCCGGCTTGTGACCGGGTGGCATTAATGTGAGACGCAGCGAACGTGTCGACACACGTTACGTCCCACACCAATGCCCTCCCCAATTTCCAAGGCACCAAGGTGATCCCGTCTGGGCGCTTGCCGTCGTCTCTGGCCAGTCCCACAGGCTCGAGGACCGCCGGTAGGGAGGCTGTGGCAAGCGATCGGCGGATCAGATCATTGATGGTGCCATGACGAAACAAGCGGCCGGCGCTCCTGTGGCAAGAGAGCCCGTGTCGTCCCAGTTGATCGACATTTTTGCCGCATGCACACCGGTGAGGGACGCAGATCCTTGAACCGAGCCGTAGGCAGATGGCAATCCGTAAACTGCTCGGATCAAGGACCGTCCCTAAGTTGCGGGAAGGAAGTGCGCGTAGCCAATGACCTGCCTCGTTGCAGGACACGGCTAAAACTCGAGCTTGGTCTGAATCGTCCAAACTACTATCCAAATAAATAACATTTAAATGGTTTTATTGACTGTATTATATCTGAAATCCTACTCTCATAAAATAGCGAAAAAAGTACGAGGATATGAAGAATACAATTTGTCTTGTGCGAAATCGATTTCAAACCCCGACCCTATGAAAATCAAACCACTTCAATCTTCAATATAGCTTCAATGCATACATTCAGGCGCAAAATACAGACTCATTATTAAATTGCCTGTCAAGATTTTCCGACGATGTTGTTGTTCTTCGCTCAATGTAAATTGAATTCTATTGCAGTAGTGATGAGGAGAATGCTTCAAACGATTTGAAAAGGCAATACTACTGAAACGTTATGCGGAGTATTGCTCTATCGCCTTTTCCTATTTCATTGATTCTGTTGGGACGTGTGTTGTGTGACTTGTGTGTTACCTACAGATGAACTGAGTTGTTTTCAAGTAAATATGAGTCTTATATTTAAAGCCGTTTGTTCGGTTCGGTGAAAGAAGCTCAACAGTTGTGAAATCATTGACAGGAGAACTGAAAAGACGATCAGGATCATCTAGAAAAAAGTACTGCTTCTTTTAAATAATTTGATTCTGAAAAAGTACTGTTCCCAATTGATAGAAAAAAAAAAACAGTCCTCATTCACTTGAAAACGCCGGTATTCTGTAAATTCAGTATACATATATTTGTAGGAAATATTACGCCATTAAGCGGAAGCAAGAATACGATTCAGGGATTATGAATAAATCATAAGTCATGGTTTGTGGAACACTTACCTTCACATTTTCGTTCTAAATACATAGTTGAATGATTTAGAACAGTAATCTGATTCATGTTCCATGTTTGTATAATGAGAGATTACGGTAAATTCATAATTTTATGGATCGCTCATTACGTAAGTACCGACAGACTAGGTCGTTATGTGTGAATTTAAATCATTCCAAATTCCTATAAGTTATTGTTCTTAAATTCAGGGGTTATAAGTGTTCGCTTCCGCTCATCCGTTTGTCTGTAATTGCTTATACTACACTGCTATTAGCTTCTGCAATTTAAAGAGCTTTGTTTCCAAAGCCGTAATTTCTCCGAGGATCTTGGTGGAGTGGTAGAAATTCCACTCTCTTATTTGCAGTATCTGGAAAAAGAGAAATTAATAGAATAACAAGATAATAAAAAATAAAAAGGTATTCAACGTAATTAAAGGCTTTTAACGTAAGCGCTGCCAACTTTACGGGCTCTGCAGAACGTCACAGCAATTTTCATAACAACCAAGCTTGGCTTGGAGAAGCACGATATTTTTTAGTTGTAACTCCGTTGGCCTAAAATTTTTAGATTGTGATGAAAATTGCTGTGACGTTTTGCAGAGCCCGTCAAGTTGGCAACGCTTACGTTAAAAGCCTTTCCAACAACGTTAGTCTTCTCCACTTAAATGCTGACATAACATTTTCTTCTTCATTGTTATAAAATACTGCGGTGTTATCATCTACAGTAAGCATTAAAAGTCATTCCTTAATTTATGAAATGAATCTCTCTTCCATTGCTTTATTTCTACGAATAGAGTATACCCATTTTTTTACAAACATTAATAATTCACTGAGTTTGTCTGAAATAGGTAATTAAAGAACGTTACCCTCACATTATAGGGAAATATAAATATTAACAATGAAAACTTAACAAAGGTAATTCAATATTAATTGATGAATAGGTCTATCTGGGGGCAAGGTAGTGCCCCCGCCAAGTCAAGCAAAAAAAATAGGGCGTTGCCGTACCATCCTTTTCTCGGAGCCATTCAGGCCATTTTCTACCTCCCTCCAACTTCGTTATAGATAAAGCTAGGAGCTTGAATTTTTAGCTACTAGACTAGGAATATTACCAAATTTCATTAGTATTTACTCCTCCCATTTATAAGAAGTGATTTGCTGGTAAAGAATTCTAGGTTATTACCTAGAATTATATATGCCAATATATGCTATTTACTTCCACAGAATTCCGAAACCGAATTATTGTAACGAATTATTCAAACAATTATAACAATATTCTGTACAATTTGAACAGACATACAAACATTCTAAAGCGCATACGTCATATTTTCAGCAGCTGAACCAACATCCTTGTCGTTTACGGTAAAGTAAAACCCGTCACCGACGAGGTCGCGCCGCGGCCTAGCAATGCCGTTTGTAGCACCTGCTCAAATATGTTTACCAAATATCCACTTGAGTCCTCATTATGAGGTATATCTTGCTCAATTGTTTTTCATACAATACTGCGTCCCTCTGAACTTATGCATAAAAAGCAAGCCATAAGTGCTTCCTCTGGACGGACGGACGGCAGTAATATGCGTGATTGAGTGACCGATGAACAACTCGGATTTAATGACGCCTGACAACCGGATAATGTAGATACATAGTACACCTGCTATCATGTGAAGTGATTGAAACCTTTCAGGTAAAAATCAGGATTCGTTTTGTTTTAACGTACATGCGTGTCTTATTGCTACTGGGAAAATAAATACTCAATTCAATTCAATTTATTGCGTCAAATGTTACAAATAGTCTTAGCTAAATAATAGTGAGACACTACATTTCACCCAGTAGCAATTCCTAAACTATAATTATGTCTAGAGATTACAAATTAAAATAACGTTCGATAAATACAGAAAATACAAATTATAAAAACTCCACTGTAATATACTTTTATATATTTACTAAATTATCCGTACACGCCCGACACCTCACTTTGGTGAAAAATAGGAAGCAGTGTTTGTGAGCGTTAATGTGGTTGTCCAAAATATTAATAAAGTGTTTTGACGATTCTTATTAGGTATAAAATATTTTCTATAAAACATAGATTGCTTGCACACGTTTACAATTTTCCGTAACAAGATCGAAATTGTCACTTTCAAATTACGCGACATTTTCACAGAAACTGTAAATTAAAAATAAGCAAATGCAATGAATATTTTATTTTGGAAGAATTCTGAAAGTTTTAATTCGTTCTTAAGTATATTTTTTTCAACTAGCAGTTTCGTCTCAAACACATATTTTCCGAGAACCGCGTACTGTTATAGCTAAGTTTTTCAAAGCAGTAATTACCAGGAGACTATAAATTCGTAGAAGCTTTAGGACGTCGCGCGGCATTGGAGCCACCTGAGTCTCATAATTGGAGTCTGATGGGGGATATATTTTCTGAACCTTTTAGCTTCGAAATTATGTATACACTTTAAGTGAGTCGAAGCTTTGAAACCATCTGCAATAACTAACCGCGGACTTATTTATGATTTACCGTAAGAAGCTCTTAAAATGCTTTTATATCAATTTTGTTGTTTGAATTACTAAAGTATGAGTGGGATGTCGATGGAATATTTCGGTATTTCACACAAATACTGTACCTACTTATACAGGGTCACGCAAAATTTGTGACAATATTTTAACCACAGTATCAGTTACCGATTCTAAGCATGTTTTTATGTTTTTTTTTTTTTCGAGTTAGTAAAAAATATTTTTTGTTTTGCCCAGTATGGGATTCGTGGTGTGATCGATACGTGGGTTGAGGGCCCTTGGCTTTTATTGTCAAAATGGAAAGAAGAAAAACCAATTGTAACAGGCCAGTCTTTAAGTTTTTTAGTTTAAACATGTCAAAAGTTATTTTTTTAATACTTACTTTCTACCGGACTAAGATGATTTATTTAGAAATTACTTATATGGCTCATAACATGGCGAAACTAAAATAACGGTTCCTTGTACACTTCTTCTAAACCCTAAATAGTTGCAAGTTCGCATTATCTCGGTTTAATTTAATTAATTTGGTTAAATTATTATTTAAAAAATATAACTATAATCTATTGATACCAAAACATCTCACTGCATTGGTAACATAATATTTATAAAATGGCATTACTTTTATTTGGCTTAATGTGTACCAGTTTAATTAAATACGTGCATTCACTGCGAATAAACTTGGAGCGATAACAGCGCCCCAGGCGTTTGGTGACGACACTACATGACAGGCGTCATCGTCATAATATTGTGCATGCCAAGGTAATTATCGTTAGATATTCGTAATTATTTTATACCGATTGGTTATTCTAAGTTTGTATTATACGAAATATAGCTATTTGTATAAAAATATCAGTGATTGACACCTAAAAACAATTAGTGCAACAAATAGTTTACGTAACATTTACAAGATGGCGCTACTATTTCACTTCAAATCATCATAAAATATTTACAGTGTCTAAGAAGTGGGATGAGTCACTTGCTGATTGGTTAATCCTCGCGGTATCGACCAATCAGCAGGTATCGGTATTTCCCGCGCTTTTAAAATTCGACTTCTGCGCGCAGGTACATCGGTAAGCCTTTCAAGTTGTGTTCACCTGTACACAGTGTTGGTACTTGCACCTTACTCTGTGGTAAAGGTCCAAAGATGTCAATGTAGAACATTCACATTTATTGACAGATCTTATTTTTTGAAATTGCAGGTAAGTATTGAATTGAAATGTCACATTCGAACTATTGACATAATGAAAATGCGTTTACCATCTACATATTACATAACTATGTAAGATGAATCATAAGTCTGAAAGTGCTGAAACTATCTCGCATCCTGCTCTCCCTCTACATTGCGATCTCCCGTCTTCCTCTCGCAGCATCCCTATTGATCGCGCCTGCGACCTTGGCCTTCGGGAGGGTAAACAGCCC
The DNA here is from genome assembly GCA_963971205.1 of Aethes cnicana. Taxonomy (NCBI): domain Eukaryota; kingdom Metazoa; phylum Arthropoda; class Insecta; order Lepidoptera; family Tortricidae; genus Aethes; species Aethes cnicana. The sequence goes on along the minus strand of OZ020289.1, from coordinate 11,566,734 downwards.
CCTGACCTTGGGAGGGGGAGATTCCTCACGCACGTATACTGTTATCTGATCTTCCTTGATTAAGAATGGTAGCATAGTGGTTTGACCTACCGCCTCATGCAGAGGGTCGAATTCAAATGGTGCTATGCGCTTTTAAGCTAAGCGTGAGCCCTTTGACGCACTATTACAAACAAAGAGCTGTCGAACCGTTTAACTAATATAGTTCTCGAAAACGGCTCTAACGATTTTGATGAAATTTGGTATATAGGGATTTTCGGGGATGACAAATCGATCTAGCTAGGTCTCATATCTGGGAACATCGGAGCGGTCAATCGCGTACCTAAACACGTATTTGTATACCATAATATTTTAGTGTGAAGTTTAGGTTCCGTTTGTCTGAAGTGTCGCGGGTGTGACACGGGCTTAAAATTAACTCCTCCTCAACCGTTCCCTTACTTCTGAGGATCGTGACTCCGGCCAGTACTCCTTTTGATGGTCTTCCATCTGCAGTGATCTTCGGCCTGGTGTATAGACGCTTTTGCTGGTATGACCAGCTGGATAGCGACCTGGTCCACCCATTTATTCGGGCTCCCTTCTCTGGCGTTTCCCTTCTGGCTATGAGCAGTGAGCACTAGCCTCTCTAACTAGTCGAGATTTCCGCCAGCTTAAAAGAATAATTAAATTCAATAATACAGCTATTACTTGTTGACTTATTCACGTTATATGTAAAAAGCCTCGGGCGCATGCAAAATCGACACGAATCCCGGGACAATGTGGGTCAATGCCGGGACTCGGCCCTGCGCCGTCCTTGCTGCAACGATTTTCCGGGAATTGCATCGGGTAATTTTACCTTTACGGCCTCTTGACTGAAAGACTTAACTTATATTTCGGGTCTTGTTTGCAAACGTCTCATCATCATCACTTCAGCCGAAAGACGTCCACTGCTCCAGCAGTGGACGTCTACCATGGAGTGGCACGAGGCACTAGTGGCGCGCCTTGGGGGAGCCTTATGTGGACATAAGGCTCCCCCAAGGCGCGCCACTAGTGCCTCGTGCCACTCGCATCGCATCCAACGTATTCCCGCGACCTTCAACAGGTCGATCCTCGCTCCATCTTGTTGGAGGCCTACCGACAGCTCGTCTCCCGGTTTGCGGACGCCACTCGAGAACTTTCTGGCCCCACAGGCCATCAGTCCTGCGAGCAATAATATTGCCCCACCCACTGTCACTTAGGCTGTATAATAATTAGCAATAGAGGCGAGCATAGGCTATTACTTTTTTATTCTTTTTGACGCATTGAAATAAAAGCTTGTCTTAATTCTCTCCACGTGTACACTTTTAATTTTGTACTGAGCTGATAGATATTTTTTATAAAAATTTCGTAATAAGTCTTAAATGTAAAGGTATTAAATATTGAACCGTCTTTATTTATAAATCCTCTTGATCCCTCCAAATTGGGGAAAAGGTAAGCAATTATCCTTCCTGAATATTCATAAAGGACTCTAGTATGGAAGGCGAAAATAAACACACCCTTAACCTCTCATCAAACCTATCTACCCACTATCTACCTGTTTGTTTGTTGTCAAGTATCTCACAGTGAATAAAACCATCGCACAATGATAAGAGGTGCATTATTAGGGTACAAGAGCGTGTCGAGCGAGACACTTCTTTTAAAATAAGATGTTTATCTCAAAATGTAGAGCGCAATTAACGCTTTATTTTGGCGCCAGAATCCAATTTCCAAAAAAGTGACTTTACACGATCTTTCCCTACCACTTATTGATTTAAAGAAAGAACTAACTAAGTAAGAAAAAACTAAGAATATGTTTAATTTATAAACTAGCTTCTGCCCGCGACTTCGTCCGCGTGGAATTCGGTAAGAGCGTTCCCGCGGGAACTGTGTTTTTCCGATATAAAAAGTTGCCTATACCAAATTTTGTTGCTATCCGTCCAGTAGTTTTCGAGCTAAATCCGGGCATACATACATACAGACAATTTTTCTAAACTTTGATTTGATAGTTTCTTTTAATTTTCAAGTTCCAGACGCGACTTCTTCTACAGACTTATTATTCGTATATTAGTAGGTTGTATGACTAGGGAGCAAAATGGCATATTTTACCGCGGGTGACGGATTGAATCCAGAGCGACGCGAAAGATTCCAGAATAGCTAACGTGGAATCTTGAGCTAGCGAGGGATTCAAGCTACGTCACCCAAGGTTTAAATAATTTTTCACTTCACATGCTCTTAAAATGTTACTTTAGTCTCTGCACATCGGGACTAAAGCTGTTTTTTAGTCTCTAGGGACTAAAGTATTTTTTTTTTAATTTACATTGGAAACCCGCCTAAACAGCCAACCACAGAGTTTGTGAAAGGAGGATTATCCCCATTTTCAGTGAACCTAGACAATTTCTAGGGCGTGAAAAAACGATTTAATTTCGTGAAACACGATTTAATGATTACGAATACCTATGAATCTTGTTTTATTTAAAGTGAATTCATTTAATAATGCATGACCCAATTAGTTTTTCAAGTTTGAATCTGTTGGCTAAATATCATTCATAACGTCACGTGATAAAAAACAGGTCAAATGCGAGTTGGACTCGCGCACCGAGGGTTCCGTACATACAAACTTAATGATGCAAATTTAACAATACAAACTTATTATTTGCGGTTGGTGAAGTAGACACGGCGACTGCGCCAACCGCAAATGATAAGTTTGTATTAGTAAATTGGCTTTTCTTGCACCAAAATATATAATATTTACGGTTATCAGATTTATTCCTGTACGTGTGCTGTAAGACCTTGCTTCTGGCCAAATTTCATGATTCTAGGTCATCGGGAAGTAGCCGGTTATCTACTTTGTTATAATAAATATCGTAATTTTGTATGGAACTTCGTTTTTTTTCCTCGCATTCGAAGTGAAAAGCAGAGTGTTTAACGCGTGACTAAACAACCATAATGACACTCGAACTATAGCCACCCTTGCTCTGCTCGGGTGGCTAAACATCTCGTGTCATAATGGCTTGTTTAGTCCCTTGATAAACAATCTACTATTACCTACTACCGTGTTGCACACTCTGCTTTTCACTCCTATGAGAAAAACAGTAGCAGCAGGGAACAAAATCGTACTTTGCTCCTTAGAGATCAAAATCTAACTTTGCTCGCTGTTTGCGGGGTAGAAATGGAGAGGGAGCAAGATCGCATTTTTCTTCCTCTAAACCGGGAACAAGGTACTCCTTTTCGAATAGGAGTGAAACCTAAGTTTGTTTTTCCCTTGCAGGCTGGGCGGCGGATGTCGGGCGGCGGCGCCGGGCTGATGTCGTGCGTGCGCGAGGGCTCGCTGGAGCCGCCTTACCGCCCGCCGGCGCCGGCGCAGCCCGACACACACAACCATGGTCAGTAACCCGCAGCAACTAATAGCATAGAAAGAGTCAAATATTCAATTCAAAACTACTACTACTACTACTACTACAGCTTATTTGCGTCCACTGCCTGACCCTTTCCTCTCCTCTCTGAGGCCTCCTCTCATCACGAGAGGGTCAATTCAATTCAAATCAAGGGGACAATTCAAAACGTTTCAATGTATTTGGAAAGTATTTTGTAGTGGCCTGGTGCTAGGTCCTTCCGGGATGGTACCACCATCTTTCCCCGCTAACCTGCCGCCAAATAGCAATGCTCGCACTGTTGTATTCCGGTAGGGCGTTAAGGCAGCCGGTGAAATTTCTGGCACAGAGGCATTCCATCTAAGGCCTCAGGGTAGGCAACGCATTCGTGATCTTATGGTTTCTTAATGGGGATCATAGGATTTCGGTGTCCATGGGCCGCAGTGACCCTTACCATCAGGTGGGCTATGCGCTCGTTTGCTCAGGTCTCAGCACGCACACATGCGTTGAGAGTGTTGGTGGTGCTTTTTAAATACTTTCCAAATACATTGAAGCGCTTTGATTTGTGGAGGGGCGGGACTTCCTATCATAGATAATCTATACACCAAATACCCGGTGTAATGTGGTAAATTGCATTACGGTGTATTAAAAATTAGAAACATAAACGCATTAGTTTAAGATTACGATATCCTTAGGGTGAGTTGATTCACGCATAGTTGACGGACTCCTGGTCGTTAAATGTGGCCGTCGAGCTGTCATTCTATACAGAAACGTTATTTTATCCTATAGTCAAATATTTAACGGTAACTTTAACGGACAGTTTGAATCAACCCACCCTTAGTCAAACATGGTATGCGATAATTCCTTCGAGCTCTTTGAGGTTTATTGTTTCGAAATTGACACTATTCGCTCCAGATGTACTTATTACCTCCATGTTACTAATTATACTATACGATCGTCCGCCTTATTTTTCCATATAAAAAAAGATGTCTATAGTCAGTGACGGAAGTGTTCTATACGTATTGATTATTTAATGTTCGTTTCCAGGCGAAGGACGCACAGGCAGGTTCCT
>OZ020289.1:11425509-11562100 GCA_963971205.1 Aethes cnicana | reverse complement strand
CGCGCGGTGAAAGTGAGTCCCACTCTATCTGCAGGGCTAATGCCACAGAATATTTAATAGTACTACATACAGAACGGCCACGGAATCACCCGCCTGAATCTAGCCGGCGCGCAACTCGCGACCGACTCGCCGTTACCGTCATTTGTTTCATCCGGAGATGGAGAGTTGATCATTGGCCCGCGCACTGGTACACACACATATACAAGTGTATAGACGTCCTCGCACGCAAACATTGACACTTCATTCGAACTGTGTCCGAAATCGTGCTTTTATAGGCCGTGTCCGCCCTATGGTTTGGCTATCCGTTAGCGTTGTTCCATCCGTGTACTGTGAAGAGGCGAGGTGTGTGAAGTAGTTTTTCAATACGAAATTGAATCTTATGCGCGGCACTCGTATAAAAGACAACCGATCGTAATCCGGATCGCAAACGGATGGCCAAACGAAATGCCGCTCAAATTCTATCATTTAAGTATTCAGTAAATTGGCCACATAGGGGTACTTTTACACGTCAGAAAAAGAATATACCAGCGCTTTCTAGACCCATTGCTTGAGAAGAAGCGCCGCAACAAACTCAAGCAAAAGGCCATTTTTCAAAATGTCCACATAGTTACAAAATTTACATTTGCATTACATGTATAAAGTATACATATAGGTACGTACTAAAATTACATGCTGATCTTAAACGACGTGTTTTGTCTGAGCAGTGAGCGTTTTCCCAAACAGCCCTTGCAGGGTAGCGAGGCAATTCAAGGTTCAATCATTTATTCAACAAATTGGCTACATACGGCCACGGAATGCTCTATATGAGAGTACGCTGTGTCGTGTGTGTGCGGGCCACGCACCAGTGCCAGTAATTAACTGCTTTGGAATCAGACGCATGTATTTTTAAGACGGATCTAACCTGTCGCCCAAATACAAATCATGGGCACTTTTACACGTCAGAAAATTAAATCTCCCAGCGCTTGCTAGCCTATTGCTGAGCTGAGAACAAGTCAGCAAAACCAAGCAGAAATGTTTTTTCGACAATTACTTCCAGTTTTGCAACAGACATTTACCAATAAACGATTCCAACAATTGGTACTAGAAACAACATTTGAATGATGCCTATATGTATAGCATAGTCACTTCATCAATCTAAGATTTTAACTTAGAGATGTATAGACTCTAAGGGTCCAAAAAGAAAGGCTACAATGTATTAGGAAAACGCCCACTGCTGCCGATGATGGTCGCATTTAGTCGTGCGTCTATATGCCTGTCTCGCTCTGATAATGATAGTTGATAGCTATCTCTCTATCTCCGTGCAAAAAATGTTACTTACTAAGAAGTAAGAACACGTTTTCACTGTAACGCCTGCTGAAACTTCAAAGGCAAATAGTTTTAAAATCAGTTTGCGGCTGAGAGGTAAAAGGCCAGGGACAGACTGTTTGTACTTTTGGAGCAGTCCAGAACAGACCGGCAGTAACCAGGGAGCATTTATTCATAGTAATTCAGGCCAGAACACTCCAATCTGGGGCAGATAGTTATGGCAGCACTTCCCAAATTACAAAAAATCTCATCATCATATTATGTAACATACTAAAAATAGGTGATATAAAATCGTCTCGAGACCTTACCTTTAGTCGTATTTTTCATGTTACAGTTCCTATTGCGACCAGTAGGTTTTCTATACGAAATTGAACCTTACGTGCGTCACAACCACAACGGATTGCCAAACGCAACACCGCTGCTGATCTAAAGTAACCGTAGCCATAGACATTTGCGATACATAGCTGCTATGGCAAAGTAGCAAACAGGCCACCTAAAAATAAGTGGTCACTACTACTATAGCCTCTTTGCATCCCACTGCTGTCCTCTCATCACGAGAGGGTTTGGGCTATAGTCCCCACGCGGGCCCATTACGGATTGGGGACTTCACACACATCTTTGAATTACTTCGCAGATGCGTACAGGTTTCCTCACGATGTTTTCCTTCACCGAAACGCTCAGGGGTAAATTCAAATTGAATTTCGCACATAAGTAAACTTGTAGGTGCGAGCTGGAATCGAACCCCCCACCCTCTGCATGAGAGGCGGTAGGTCGAACCACTAGGCCACTAAGGCTTACTTTTTAGTGGTCACTGTGGCTTATGTATGTCCAGAAATCATAAGATTACGAATTTACGAATTCTGAGGACTAAGGGCGAGTTGATTCATGCATAGACGACGGACTCCTGGTCGTTAAATATGGCCGCCGAGCTGTCATTCCATACAGAACGTCATTTTATACCATAAGTAGTAAAATATTTAACGTTAACGGACGGTTTGTATCAACCACCCTAAGTTTGAACGCCTAGAAACGCCATAGAACATAGATACTATGGAGGGATGAAGTAAATGAGCGCAATCTTTATAGTTCCAAAAGTGGACACCAAATCGGGTAGATTGGCGGCGCTGCAGTCGCCACTCCAGTCAGGCCATCTAGGCGGATAGTCTGCAGTAGCGCCTTCAGATGGCGCTGCTGAGGCGAAAACGCAGCGAAAACGGTTGTGAGGAGAGTGTGTTTTGTTTTGTTGCAAGCAACAAACAGTTTAAAACGTGTCCAGTGGATTTGATAAGCTTATCAAATCCACTAGACACGTTTTAAACTGTTTCGCCATATAAGATTGCGCTTCTGTAGCTCAACCCTCAATAGACTTGACATTTTAGAACACTGACAGCGAGCATAGACAAACTTTTGTTTTCATATGGCTACGGGAACAGTTATAAGTACTGCCGGTGCATTTGATTTTTCGTAGGGGGAGTAAATTCTGTGTAATATGAAATTTCCTTCTCGTGATGAGAGGAGGCCCAACAGTGGGACGCAAATAGGCTGTAGTAATAGTTGGAAATTTAAATGTGACCTAAAATGAAGTTATTGTTTAATTTCAATATTTTCATTGAAATACGTAAATCGTAATGGTAATCTTCGTAAAATACTTGGTTACTGCACCGTACCAAGACACACTCCATAATAGATGCCAGTAATTTCACGCTTCTATTCATTTCTAATGCAATATGTTGTTGTTTACAGGGAGGGCGCGTATGGAAGCGGGCTCTCGGTGTCTCACGACTCGGTTTTTACGGGCGAGCGGTCCGGCGATGAGTCGAGCGATGACCGACCTCATCTGACCACATCGCACCGGGTATGTACATAGATATAAATCCATACTTCCATATCCATACTATCCACAGTTATTAATATTATAAATATGAACATGTATGTTTGTTTTTCCTTCCATCATCATCATTTCAGCCAGAAGACGTTCACTGCTGGACATAGGCCTCCCCCAAGGCGCGCCACTCAGACCGGTCCTGTGCTACTCGCATCCACCGCGTTTCCGCGACCTTTACAAGGTCGTTACTCCATCTAGTTGAAGGCCTACCGACAGCTCGACTACCGGTTCACGGACGCCACTAGATTTCCACGTCTAGTGATCATTCGCAATCAATTTACCTACAAGTTCTGGCGATCGTCGTATGATCTCGTGATGGACGTAATAAGTACCTACATCTGGAGCGAATAGTGTCAATTTCGATGCAAAAATAAGCTTAAAGATGAGCCTGAAGGTCGTTTTCGTTCACAATGCAAAAACGTGCCCAAAATTTGACCTTCTTTTGTCTTTATTTCTCGTTAAGAGGTAGGTAATATAAAGAAAGAGACATACAAGCCTTTTACGCCCTCCACCCCCGCACACCTGGCACAAATTTTATTTGTTATTTACCGCCTATTCCACCTATCCCTACTGCGATATCCCCACCAGTGTGGACATATGGAATATTTTTCCATTTAGTTCTACTGGTAGGGATATTATTCCATTTATCCCTACTGAAATCCACTGCGGTAGGGACTCGCGGAATTATTTCCAACCATCTATACTGGCTTCCCCCCTGGTGGGGACTCGCGGAATTATTTCCAACCATCTATACCTACTGGTTTCCCCCTGGTGGGGACTCGAAAGGAATAATACAAGGAATGTGACTGGGTCGAAGGGTCCCCGCTACGCGGGGCCCCTATTTCTAGGTAGTTTGCCCTTCGGGCGTATATAGATGACTAACAAACCTAACCTACATTCACACCTTTGACCTAACGGACTGAGTGGACTATTTCATTTTTCCTTGCATTGGGATAAATGGAATAAATTCCATCTTGCTCTACCATTAAAAACTGGGAGGGACAGATGGACGACTCGATTCCATGTATCCCTACCAGTAGAACTAAATGGAAAAATATTCCATATGTCCACACTGGTGGGGATATCGCAGTAGGGATAGGTGGTATGGGCTTTATTTACCTACTACTTACATGGGAATACCTATCTACTCGAACTATTTGTTTATCATTTATACATGAGATACAATTATAAAAATAGTACCTACATTGCTCCACACAACTGCTTTCGCAGTTTGACTGCAGGTTCTTTTACTCAACTAATAATTAAATACTGATCAATTATACCTAATAAAGTTTAGTCTCTTATGTGACGTGCGATGAATACTCGAAAAATAGCGCTACAATCGCAATGTGCACTTATTTGATTATTATATTACAACCACCCATAATAAGTTGCAAATTTAGATAAAAAATACCATAATTCAATTTGAATGATTAATTTTCTCTTTTTTAAGCAATCAATCAATCATTTATTCAGCAAATTGGCCATATAGGGGCACTTTTACACGTCAGAAATGAATTTACCACGCTTCCTTGACCCATTGCTTGAGAAGAAGCGCCGCAACAAACACAGCAGAAAGCCTTTTTTATACGAGTCTAAAAAAAACATATACAAATTACAAGGAAATTACAAAGAACCTATTGGCACACAAGACGCATATAAATGCGAGAAATGCAAATCTGTTTTTCATTAAAACTCACATGTCATTGGTGCAAATAGAAAGCTTTGCAAAATTACGCTGTCATACAGCTAGGAGAAAATACGGGTCTAAGATATTTCAAGTATTTTAGTAGCTGATTCCAAGTGGAGATTTCTAACAGTGCTCAATGGGGGCTATCGCGTGTGAATTTGCCACTAGAGGCGCTAGTGTCGCGTGAGGCCCAATAACATTCACTTTTCACTGGATTTGGCGGGCTTCGTGACATAAATTATAAGTTCTTTAATTTACCTGTTGAAAAGTCATCTCCTTCGTGAAATTATCGTAAATATGGATTAATTGGCGATGAATGAGAACGCTTTGAAAAAAAAAATTTTTTTCCAAACAAAACGGAACTGCACAGCATTGCGGCATAGCTACTCGATATGGTGATAGTTATTTATAATTAATAAACTTAATGAGATTCAAGATTTAAAGCTTTGTTTCGGCGCCGATCTTATAGAGTCGCCTTTGACAGCTATACCTCTGGACCTTAGTCAACAGTGGCGCCAACTGGTGAGCAAAGAAACGATAGTCCCCATTTACTCGTAGCAAATCATGAATGTAACAATGTAGGTAAATGTGTTATAAATAAAGTCTAACTACATTCTAATACGACAGTACCTACATACATAACTAAAATGAACGTTTTAATCTATTGAGTAGGTAACCTGTTTACATATTTACTTAAGTTTGTTTACTAAATAATACTATGTCTATGAGGACATAATTATACCTAAGTATTAGAACTACAATTCGAAAATATTATTATAACTAAGTAAATATGATGGCCTAGTGGTTTGACCTACCGCCTCTCATGCGAATATCAAAAAACATACGAATATTCGCCAATACGAATGCGAATACGAATATTCGTTACACCACTAGTATAGACTACCAAGACACATTCCACACTCCATAGTATGGAGGGTTGAAGTAAAGGAGCGCAATCTTTATAGTTCCAAAAGTGGACACCAAATCGGGTAGATTGGGAGCGCTGCGGTCGCCACTCCAGATCAAGCCACCTAGGCGGATAGTCTGCAGTAGCGCCTTCAGATGGCGCTGATGAGGCGAAAACGCAGCGAAAACGGTTGTGATTGTGAGGCGAGTGTGTTTTGTTTTGTTGCTTATCAAATCCGCTGGACACGTTTTCAACTGTTTCGCAATATAAGATTGCGCTGCTTACCAAGACACTTTCCACACTCCATACTCCATAGTATAGACAATAATGTAAACAAAACAAAAATAACATATTTGAAATCATATGTGGGCAGTGCTAATCAGACCACTTTGCCAGACAAAAAGGTTGTGTCGCCTACAAGGGGGATAAATGTGGAGGAAGTGAGGGAGGTATGCTTGGATAGAAGCAGGTGGCGTTCTGTGGTGTCTGCCTACCCTAACGGGCAACAGGCGTGAGTTTATGATGAAATTTGGTATTCGAGACCCTAGAGAGGACGTGGAATAGTTTATAACCCGGAAATCATATTTGAAGGAGTGTGGAAATTTAGTGACGTTCATTGCGCTACCACGTAACACTCCAGAATGAAGGCGTATAGAATCATGGTATGGCAAAAGGATATATTTTTTCTTTTTTTGTTAATTTTTTTTATTACGAATGGGCTTGCGTTTGATCCTAATGATCATAATTTGAAAGTAAAGATAGGGTCTAAGGGGAACACGCTTACCCAGAAGATGCCTATTCACTCTAGACTTGAATACACCAAGATTATAGGAACTGGGAAACACAAACGCAGGGAGGGAATTCTCAAGTTTAGCAGTGCGAACAAGAAAAGATTTAGCGCATCGCTTTGTTCTACTCATGGGGAACTCAACCACACGAGGATGGAAACCCTGCCGAAACGTTAAAATAAAACATTATTCTTATTAGCTCTTCTTAAATCGATAGTTTTCACAATCTCAAAAAATATACGTGCAGACTAGTTATTCATAAGGGATCAAAATTACATTTGGTTCTCATAAGAAGGCTCAAAGCCACTCAGAGGGCAATGGAAAGGGCTATGCTCGGGGTTTCTCTGCGTGATAGAATCAGAAATGAGGATATCCGCAGCAGAACTGGAGTCACCGACATAGCCCGAAGAATTGCGAACCTTAAGTGGCAGTGGGCGGGGCACATTGCTCGCAGGACTGATGGCCGATGGGGCCGGAAAGTTCTCGAGTGGCGTCCGCGAACCGGGAGACGAGCTGTCGGTAGGCCTCCAACAAGATGGAGCGACGACCTCGTGAAGGTCGCGGGAAACCGGTGGAAGCAAGTAGCACAGGACCGGTCGGAGTGGCGAGCCTTGGGGGAGGCCTATGTCCAGCAGTGGACGTCTTTCGGCTGAAATAATGATGATGATGATGATCAAAATTACATACATCTTCTTCCATGGCTTCAATACAAACTAAAGTACAAACTGATATACCTAACTACATGGATGATTCCTCGTTGCATCGCTCTGAGAGCTCGGTGTAAAATGGCACGACCAATAAGTCTAATGGAATATATTCTATTTTAGGACAAGTTATGCCTGCGGCTTGGGTTGCTTTGCTTTTGCTAAAGGGTAACCTTACATTCGAGAAAAGTTAAAATATCCTGGCTATTCTTGTTAAAAATTAGACATGTTTTGTTTGTCTAGCATATAATATGTAGAAGAAGAAGAATAAACACTCGACATGGAAAACATATAAAGAAAAACACAGTATAGGTAAAACAAAAGACGAAAGTTTGCATATATGTAGTTCGCATATGTATATGTAGGCAAGAGCATAGCTTAGCCAAAACACGGATAGTCAGTCATACATTTAGATCTTCGTAAATTACATTACATACATTATGTTTATGAAATGACAAATTCTACCTATTTATAGCATTTACTGTGATTTCAATTCAGTATGATTAATTCAAGGTAAACATAACAGGCAAAGGTTTCCTTAAGTAATATATTCTGCTTAAATATTCAATTATTATTAATATTATTCACTCAAATGGGTATGTGTTATTGATGTATTGCGAAAGTAACTACTTATAAAGATGGCTACTACTTACTACTACGGCCATTTGAGTCCCACTGCTGGGTACAGGCCTCCTCTCATCTCATCATATAGTCCCCACGCGGGCCCAGTGCGGATTGGGAACTTAAATATGAAATTATTTTTTGTATATTTATTGGGATAAAGATGGCTACTTATTACAAAATCGACTTAGGGCCGGTTCCTATATCCACGTAACGCCTCGTTTTGCCTACGGACGGTTAAAATTTGACAGATTCTCTATGGAACAAATGTCAAAAATCAACCGTCCGTAGGCAAAACGAGGCGTTTCGTGGATATAGGAACCGGGCCTTAAAAGAGTGGCCAGTAAAATCGCCTCCTCGAGACCGCTTACGGGAACAGAGACTGTCCATCAGGTGGGACTTCTGCACAGATTTTTAGCAATAATTTTCAATATTATTGCAATATGCGCGAAATAAAATTCAAATCTGCTTCGTGTGCCTTTAACTTTAAGCTTTTAACGTTGCTAATTTAGCTCTCCGGCGAAGAGGCCGACCAAAAATGAGATGGCGATGGCGGGACAACCTAGACGTCTTTGATAAAGAGTGGCAAACACAGGCACTGAACAGGGACACCTGGCGGAAAAAAGGGGAGCCTTTGCCCAGCAGTGGGACACTCCAACAGGATAATTAAAAAAAAAAAATTTAGCTCAGAACTAGCGACATTGCATAAAAGCTTTAGTTTAAAAAAACTTCGCTGAAAGCTTCGACGAATGCCGCATTTGCATCGAATTGGGACTAATTGGGAATATAAAGGCTACTGAAATGCTAATTTAGTCATTAAGGTTGTAAGTTCACCTACATTTAAAATACATACGCAAAAAATATCACCATGTAAAAATCCCGTTTTTTCCTGTTAGGTAGCAAAGTTATCAATGTGTGCTTATTTTTGGTTATGTCTGACAGAAACACGCAAATATGCGAACTTGGTCCGAGTAATACACAAAGGCACTGTTGTGGGCCTTGTGAGTCATTCCCGTACAGTCCAGATGAGAGATATCATTTATTACATAATGAAATGGTGTCTTAACGTAATAAGCGATTATAACGCGTGCACAGTAACCAGCTGTTTATGAAATATTATACTTACTTACTTATAATAATATGTTTATGAACGAAGATGAAATCTATCTACTTTGTTTAAACCTGCTCATAAACACGAAAAAAAAGATCTCTGCTGAAGATTCATATCAAGCTACAATAGGGATGACGACAAGGAAGATTATTGAAAAGTATTGGACACGTATTTTTTCTTTTTTCACGTAATCAAACTTATACGGAGATATATTGAGTTGAAATGTCGCGTGACGTCACGGTTAGGTACGATTTATACCTAACGGTGACGTAGTTAGCCCCCACTCTCCAACTTCAATGCGTTTTAACTTAGTAATTCTTTGTTAATTTGATAAAACAAAAAAATACGTGTCTAATATTTTTTTATTACCTGACTGATGGACTAATTCATCATCATCATCATCATCATCATCATTTCAGCCGAAAGACGTCCACTGCTGGACATAGGCCTCCCCCAAGGCTCGCCACTCCGACCGGTCCTGTGCCACTTGCTTCCACCGGTTTCCCGCGACCTTCACGAGGTCGTCGCTCCATCTTGTTGGAGGCCTACCGACAGCTCGTTTCCCGGTTCGCGGGCGCCACTCGAGAACTTTCCGGCCCCATCGGCCATCAGTCCTGCGAGCAATGTGCCCCGCCCACTGCCACTTAAGGTTCGCAATTCTTCGGGCTATGTCGGTGACCCCAGTTCTGCTGCGGATATCCTCATTTCTGATTCTATCACGCAGAGAAACCCCGAGCATAGCCCTTTCCATTGCCCTCTGAGTGACTTTGAGCCTTCTTATGAGACCCTTCGTGAGCGCCCACGTCTCGGAACCATAAGTCATCACTGGCAACACACACTGGTCGAAGACTTTCGACTTGAGACACTGCGGTAATTTGGACGAAAAGACACTGCGAAGCTTCCCGAACGCTGCCCAACCGAGTCGGATTCGACGATTGACCTCTTTCTCGAAGTTGGACCTACCTAACTGGACTGTTTGTCACAGGTATACATAATGGTCGACAGCTTCGAGCGCAGAGCCTCCGATTATTACGGGAGTTGGCACAACATGGACATTAGACATAATTTTCGTCTTGTCCATGTTCATTTTAAGACCAACTCGATCGGAAACTCTGCTGAGGTCAGCGAGCATAGTACTGAGTTCTTCCATGGTCTCAGCCATGACTACAATATCGTCAGGAAATCGAAGGTGAGAGATGTACTCGCCATTAACATTGATGCCTCGACCTTTCCAGTCCAGCACCTTAAAAGCATCCTCCAATGCAGCGGTGAATAGCTTCGGAGAAATCACGTCTCCTTGTCTGACTCCCCGCTGCAATGGAATAGGCTTAGTGGTCTGGTCTTTTCGATTTCAATTTCTTCACCCTATCGTCATCCCTCTTAATACAAACTGGCTGGACAAAGAACATTTAAAATATATAGTTTTTTAAGTTTATTAAATAAGCACCGTGACAGTACCATGTCTCCATTAGTAGAACCTGTTGCTAATATGGTCATAACAAAGTCTATGTATTTATTTGTATACATAATATCTAAACAACGTAAAAGGTAATAATGGTGGTACGCTGACCCCACCTTTGCAAGACCATTTCCAGATCGAGAATGCAACGAAATTCGGTAACCCAAGACGCTATATGGATGATGTGGGCATTTGCAACCACCGTTGCTCGGCCGGTTCTGCTCTCGTGCCCTCGGTTTTTAGTCGAACGCGTGCGCCAGACGTGTATAGTTATTTCATGCGGTTTTTTTGTCCACTTTTTATTTTTCCTTCCATCCGAGATGGGATGAATCACGCCAGTCGCCGATCCCGCGCGAACTGACGCGGCCGTGTCGAATTTAAATTCAGAACGAGTCAAGTGGCCAGTGATATTGTGTTTGTTTTTATTTATTTTTGTTAATAATTATGGGTTTTTGAGACTGGCTGAATTTTTTTATCACAGGTCAAGGTTGCATGCGACTCGATATCCATGTAATACCTGTTGCGAAGTAAAGTAACCAAGTTCATGAAGCATGTGGTTAACTTAACGGTTCTATAAAGTTTATTTCTGTGCGTGGATAAACTCCGGGATTGGTCGTTTAGTTCGTGACTCATGTTTTGGCGGCTCCTGATCAATAACCATTCTGGCTGAATTACTGTTTGACATTGAAGCGAATGTTAAAGTTTAAAAACATTTCAAGTTTCGAACGTGTGGGCAGACGGGAAGCAAATGTAAATTTTTAAACACCGGCTCATGCATAATGGACATTTTGCGAATGTCTTTGGAACATTTTATAGTTTTATAAGTTTAGAGACAAACAAAAAGTCAAACGATATTATTATATCATTGTGTCCGGAACTAGTTTATCGATCAAACCGGTTCTGTATTGTATTTAATTGAGTCTAAGATAACCCGTGATGTGGCCGCATAAGATTTATTACATTTCGAATTTACATGATCATAAATGTGGTAATGATAGGTTGTACCATTTCTGCCGTGTCCAATCTGTAGCAGCCTTAGGCTTACGATGGTAACTTTTATAGGTTCGTTCACTAAAATTACTGTTATTGTTTTTCAAAATGTAAATACATACTATTAATTACTTAAAACACCTATCATCGCTCTTAGAAAGTAAATCTTGCATCGGACATGTAATACGTACGTGGATTTCAATGTTCTGCACCGTTTCGCTGAGTGCATCGACTTTCCAAAATGTCTCAGCTATGTAAAATGTATCCAGCCAGCAATTAAATAGTGAACTCGTTGCTGGCCAGTGGCTCGTGTGGGCGCGTCTTTATAAAAAAGAAACAATTCCATGTTTCGATTTTGAAATTGATAAAAAGCAATTTCAAAATTCGAACGAAAAATGGCGCGATCTTTGAAGTGTGTGGTGGCTTCGGTTTGGAACATAGCGTGGCTGATAGCCACTAAAATATACTTGGTAATGTTGTTTTTTTTTTCAAGTAATTTTCTTTGGAATTGCCATTAATTAAAGCCCTTCCCTGACCCAGCATCGTCAAATTGCTCATTTAAGATCATACTTTTCTAAGAAATGTTATAGGTTAAAAATATGAAAAAAACATATGTTATATTTGATTATATCATCCTTACATTGACAGCTTTCATTACACGTTTCACGAAACTTCGCTCGATACAATTTAATTCCAAAGTAACCTCTAACTCGGACCTTTAATCCAACTTTACTCCAGTTTATTATATCAAACAGTGTAAAACTAAATATAACAGAAATATTATCCATATTATATGCATACATCGACAGCTTTATAAATGCCATGTTTTTAGACGGTATTTTTATAGAAATTAAAACGCGTTAAATAGTAACTAAATCGGGCGTTCTGTGCGTAGCGCTTTCTCTTTCACTAGTTATACGAGTGACAGTGACGGCTGAGCTGGGTATAGGAACGGCCTTAAGCCGGAACACCTGTCAAGAGGACCGTTTCACATCTTAAACTCAAATTCTTCAGTTTCGCGAGGCTTTTAATAAATGTTTTTCTTTGATAAAGAATGCTTTGTCATTCATTATGTGTCATTACAAGGCGCCTGTAGCTCATCTAAGTTGTTTAATTGTTAGAGATGTACGTACAGTCAAGGGCATTAATATGTGTACACTTTTGCATCCTGTTCCGTTGTGTTAAGGTCCAAAGGTGTATACATATTAATGCCCTTGACTGTACCTACATAAAAATGTAATGAAACTTTACCATATTAACGGTCCCTAAGTTCTAGTTAACTGGTGCAAAGTAATGAATTTTTTATAATGAACTTGACAACGGCAATTGAAATTATAGGCGTTTGAAACGGGTTTTTTTTAGTTTCGCGGTTCGCGCTACGCATTACTTAAGCACCCGGTGCCATCTTTTACGACGCCCATTATAATGATAATGCGTCGAAATACATTTCGTAATGAAAGTGAAATTCACCGTAAACTCCAACCAGTTTTAAACATATTTGGAGTACTTCAAGCAACAACTTATAAACTTTATTCCGAGCCCAGTATTATTATGTATAAGAAAGAATGATTTATACTAAATTAATTAAAATACTATGATCCACATTTAAAGCATTTGTGGAAGTTTAATAAATAAGGAAAATATGTTTATAAACTAGCTTTTCCCCGCAACTTCGTATGCGCAGTAATATTAAAATGTAAAATCCCGTTTTTTCCGTTCCCGTGGGAATTTCGAGAAATCCTGTCTTAGTGCTCCCCTACGTTCCCTAAGGAACCTTCATGTCAAATTTCAGCTCTCTACGACTAGTAGTTTTGGCTCTGCGTTGATCAATCAGTCAGTCAGTTTCTTTTTTAGGGTTCCGAAGTCCACAAGGAACCCTTATAGTTTCGCCATGTCCGTCCGTCCGTCCGTCCGTCTGTCCGCACTATTGCTCTGAGATGCTTAGTCCTAGAAAGCTGTAATTTGGCATGAATATACATATTAGTTACGCTGACAAAGTGGTATAATAAAATTTTGAAATATATTTTTTTATAGGGTACCTCCCCTACTCGTAAAGTGGGGATGTAATTTTTTTTTCTTGCGTACCCCATGGTGCGGCATATCGTTGAATAGGTCTTGAAAAAATATTGTAGGTTTGTTAAAACCATTTTTTGATTAAGTGATGCGTTTGTGAAATATTAAGCTTTAAAGTGCTATTTTTTGTTAGAGTCACGTGTCCCCCCCCCTGCCAGCTAAATGGTGGTATTTGGATGGCTGAAAAAAATCACGATTGTGGCATATATAACGTAGTTGAAAGGAAAACTATCACAGCTAAGTAGGCTGTACAAACTTACGAGTAATAGTCGACCAACTTATGAAATGATTAAAATACCAATGATTTTTCTCGAGCGGCAGGGGCGTCGGGCGGGCACGTCATACCACAGTCTAGCTAGATGCTAATAAGTCTTAGAAAGGTACTGTGGGCATCCTCAACTTCGGAACCCTATACTTTGCGCGTGGCCCGACACGCACTTGGCCGGTTTTTTATATATGTAGACAGATAAGTAAGTATCTTCATTAGCTTTATTTTCTATTTAATTATGATTTTATCAATTATTGCAGTAATTATAAGGAAATTTGGCATGAGTCATTATTATTTTTGCAATAACATCTTCGGCCATTCTTGGCCTAATTTTTTTTGCAACATTATTATTATTATTATTAAGAGCCTACTTTGTCCCACTGCTGGGCAAAGGCCTCCCCCCACTTTTTCCACCGTTCTCGATCTTGAGCGCCATCTGACCAGTCCTTTAAATAGGAGTCTAGTTCTATATTTTTGCAACATAATTTACTTTTATTTATGTAGTCTAGAAAATGAATGCCTGAGCGTCGACAGGCAGCTTAGATCCTTTAGTCCTCGATCTTAGGCCTAAGCAGGCTTAGAATAGAAGGGCTCAAACTACGCCGTATTGTAGACCAATCATGTCGGCTTAGGCTTGTACATAGGGATAATACTTACCGTTAGGCAACAGGGGTCAGCTAATTCCAAATTAATTTAGCCCTAGATAATGCCTAGCTTGAAGCCGTGGTGGCCTAGTGGTTCGACCTACCGCATCTCATGCAGAGGGTCGGGGGTTCGATTCCGGCTCGCACCTCTAAGTTTACTTATGTGCGAAATTCACTTTAATTTACCACTGAGCTTTTTGGTGGAGGAAAACTTCGTGAGGAAACCTGCACGCATCTGCGAAGTAAATCAAAGATGAGTGTGAAGTCCCCAATCCGCACTGGGCCCGCGTGGGGACTATAGCCCAAACCCTCTCGTGATGAGAGGAGGCCTGTGCCCAGCAGTGGGACGTAAATAGGCTGTAGTAGTAGTAATGCCTAGCTTGTGCTCGCGCGTGTGGTCATCTGCGCGAAATTCCATTGTTAATTTCCAACATATTTCTCACAATTAAAGAGGATGGTTTTCGAAATATATACTAGATATCCTGGATGTCAAAATATGGACACGTAATACCTAATATCAGACAGAAAATTCTCAATGATAATAAGTATTGGGATAAATGACTTTTACAGTGAGTATATTACTATTATAATATGTATATAATTTCATGGTCTCATAATAGGTAATATGGTTTACTAGCTTCTGCCCGCGACTTCGCCGGCGTGAAATTCGGTTATCGCGTTCCCGCGGGAACTATGCGTTTTTCTGGGATGAAAAGTAGCATATGTCCTTATCCGGGACCCCAACTATCTCCATGCCAAATTTCTTCTCAATCGGTCCAGCGGTTGAAGCGTGAAGAGGTAACAGACAGACAGACAGACAGACAGACACAGACAGACAGATAGAGTTACTTTCGCATTTATAATATTAATATGGATTTTATTTTATTTTTTTATTTCAAAAGGTACATAAAACAGACAGTAATCAAAACTAACATAAAATAGGTAGGATAAACACTTAAGACTAGATTACAGTCCAAAAATATATGTACACATCATGGCCATGAGTTGTAATTTAAACATTAAATATACCTAATAAATATGACCAGGAGAAAAACAGTTCTTTTAGATAGATATTAAGAGTAAATTTAGTTTTTTTTTAATACAATGACAGTGATACTAGAAGACAGTAGGAACACTAGTATACTTAAATTGTGTTTGAATAATTTAACTGCTAGTGGCTAAAAATACAATTTTTTTACGAGTGCTTTTAACTTTATACAGATAGCTTTACTCAAAAAAGTGTCGAAAGCGTTTCTGTGAAGCCTCACAGATACCTAGCTCGACTAAGCACGTTGCTAAAAATCACTTGCAACATAATTTCGTAGATACGAGATACGTATTACTAATGATCGAGCGATGGTTCGAGTGAAACCGGTCGTGTTCCGCAGCGAGCCGTACCGCACGCCCACCGACCTCCGCTCGGGGAAGGTCCGAGCTACGAGTAAAGTAATCCATACTACATATCCATACCATCCATACTTCCATACTACTACTACTACAGCCTATCTGCGTCCCACTGCTGGGCACAGGCCTTGGAACGGGAGGGTTTGGGCTATAGTCCCCACGCGGGCCCAGCGCGTTGGGGACTTCACACACATCTTTGAATTACTTCGCAGATGCGTGCAGGTTTCCTCACGATGTTTTCCTTCACCGAAAAGCTCAGTGGTAAATTCAAATTGAAATTCGCACATAAGTAAACTTAGAGGTGCGAGCCGGAATCGAACCCCCGACCCTCTGCATGAGAGGCGGTAGGTCGAACCACTAGGCCACCACGGCTTCAAAATTCCATACTAATATTATTTATTTATTTTAAACTCTTTATTGCACAAACAAAAAATGCAGTGTACAAAAGGGGGACTTAATGCTACAAGCATTTTCTACCATAACCACCACCATTTTAGCATTATAAATGTGAAAGTGTGTTTGTTTGTTGGTTTGACCTTCCTTCACGACTGGACCGATTTAAATGAAATTTGTTATGGAGATAGTTTTTTACATAGGATACTTTTTATCCCGATATTTCCACGGGAACGGGGTTTCCACGGGTCAAACCATTTTTTCAATTACTCTTACTCTCTTATACACAGGTATAAGAGAGTAAGAGAGAGTGGGTAGGTACAGACCTACCTACGCAAATTCTAAGTCTACGCGGGACGACGTCGCGGGCATTGGCTAGTCTCTATATATAAAAGAAAGTCGTGTTTGTTACAACACTTATAACTCGAGAACGGCTGGACCGATTGCCATGGTTTTTGATTTGTTGGATTTGTTTCCGTCCCGAATAGCAGAATACATCTTAAAAATAATGAAAACTCGATATGTGTAATGAATACTTAATCATTTCAATAGATGCTGATTTGTTTATTACATGTCAAACATTTGTTGTCCAATCCTTGTCAAATAGTGTAACAACTATTTTTATTTTTTGGAGCTTATGGCCTGGTTGCTGAGACCTTTAAGCCACAACTTTATTTTTTTCTGAAGACATCATGTGTGCGTTCAGAAATTTATTTTTTGTAAAATGTCTACAAAGATCAGGTACTGTAATATTAGTTTGTTTTAGACATTAATTTTCGAAAATTATTTATTAATTATTAAATTTTTAATTAATTTTTAATTCCCGAAAATAATACCTAAGATTTATTCTACAGTAAAAACATAAAATCATCGGAAAGGAACGGAATTTAGGGAATTTTATGCGAGTGCACATTTTAATAACAATGCCGCGTCCTAGAAGATCTAATCTTTCCCAGCGAAGCCGTAATGCAATTAGGCAACGGAATATCGCGAGTCAATTATCTGATGGAGAACGAGAAATTGCACGAGAACAGCGCCGCGTTAGTATGGAGCAAAGAAGGGCCTTAATTCGTGCTTCTCAAACACAAGAGAGGCAGCCCGTGAAACGGCTAGGTTAGAAACGAGAAATGATGAATGATGAATGATGTTTGTCCGGGAAGCAGCAATTGAATAATTTCTATCCATTTCGGATTACATGTAAATGTAATGAATAGATCTGGCCGACCATAATGACGAACATATGTGTTACTGTTACCTCATGTGCGGCAGTTTGTTAGTTAGGTTAGGAATGCCAGCGCCAGATCGCGGAATGAATGACGCATTTAATAGAGAATTGGAACGTGAACGTGAATATGATCCACATGAACTAATCCAATCAGTTCAAACGAATGTACCTCTGTTGAATCCTAAGCAGAGGGAAGTCTATGATACACTGATTAATGCAATTCATGATGGAAATGGCGGCTTATTTTTTTTGGATGCCCCCTGTGGAACTGGGAAGACATTCCTCAAGTCATTGATTTTGGCCACAGTACGTGCGAGATCCGAAATTGCGGTAGCAATTGCTTCTTCTGGAATAGCGGCCACATTGTTAGACGGATGCCGTACGGCTCACTCAGCGTTAAAATTGCCATTAAACCTTCAAACTACTGAACAACCGACATGTAACATTTCGAAACACTCCGCAATGGCCAAAGTTTTAGTAGCATCAAAAATCATCTTATGGGACGAATGCACAATGGCGCACAAACGCGCATTGGAAGCACTAGACCGAACATTAAAAGATCTGCGCAATGACTCGAGATGTTTTGGTGGTGCAATGATTCATTGATTTTGTATCATTGTTTTACGTTCATCAAAGCCTAAATTAGTTCAGCTAAAAAGTAACACGACATTCATTGATTGTTAGGCGGTACGAAGTTCGCCGGGTCAGCTAGTAATATTATAAATGCGAAAGTAAAGTCTAAAGGTGAATTTTGGTATGGATAGTTCGAGTCCCGGGGAAGGACTTAGGTTACTTTTTATCCCGGCGTATAGTTCCCGCGGGACCGCGATAACCGAATTCCACGCGGGCGAAGTCGCGGGTAGAAGCTAGGTAAGTGTATTTATTAGCCCCTCGATTGGCTATGGAATATACATCTTGTCATATACATTATAATGTGCTCTATAGTAAGTATGTCTAAATATATAAAACTCAAAGGTGACTGACTGATATAGTGATCTATCAACGCACAGCCCAAACCACTCGACGGATCGGGCTGAAATTTGGCATGCAGGTAGATGTTATGACGTAGGCATACGCTAAGAAAGGGTTTTGCGAAATTCCCACGGGAACGGGAAAAAAACGGGATTTTTCATTTTAATATTTCTGCGCATACGAAGTTGCGGGGAAAAGCTAGTTTTTAATAAATTTGAAGTTACCTAATCTCTTGTCACACCTAAAGGTCCTGAAGTTAAGATAGAGTCGTACATAAAATAGATTCGTATGAATTCATTCATTATCAACAAGTGCATTATTGAAAATTATTCATTCATATAATAATTGCATGCAAGCGTTGCATGTGCGCATCCTGCCTTAAAATGTCAGATCTGTAAATTATTCTATTATTTATACATTGACGAAGGTCGTTTTCTCAGAAAAAAGCCGTGGTGGCCTAGTGGTTCGACCTACCGCCTCTGATGCCGACGGTCGGGGGTTCGATTCCGGCTCGCACCTCCAAGTTTACTTACGTGCGAAATTCAATTTGAATTTACCATGAGCTTTTCGGTGAAGGAAAACATCGTGAGGAAACCTGCACGCATCTGCGAAGTAAGTAATTCAAAGATGTGTGTGAAGTTCCCAATCCGCACTACCTATTAGTCCAGCAACATAATGGTTCATGATCTATAAATAACTAACAAACAATAAGTTTACCGCGAATTGAAATATAGCTTGAAATAGGAATTATTAATGACATCGTCCACATAACAAACATACTTTGACTCTTTGACCACCACGACAATAATTGCAAATTGAAAATATGGCGCCCATCATATTTACCTCCAATTTTTGACCTCTACGCGAATAATCAGAATTCTATTTGTTGTAGGACTCATTTAGAATGAAGAAAACGTTTCTTAATTGTTGTGTCCCGCTGCTTGGGAAAGATCTCCTTTTTTTCTCCATCCCTCTCGGTTGCGTGCCTGGAATACAAAAATTGACGCCAACGCAGTGCATAGACGTTGGTTACATATGTGTAGGTATTACTTCTTTAAAAAAAACAATTCTTCTTACTCATTTTAAAACTATTCGAAACTATTCTAAAGCAGGTACCTACTAAATAGATAACACTCAATAATGAGGTCTCCTAATCCTATTTTAAGAGTCCCATTCCCTCATTAAGTAGGGTTTTGTGGTGATTATCCTGTCAATATTGTACCTACCTGAGTCTATTATTCTAAAACACTACTCCATTATATTTAGTAGTATTTTCCCGAAGCTGAGTCAACATTTTAGTTCGTACTGCGAGTTCGTTCCAACCAGACGTGTGAACTGTGAAGACATCGACGCAAAATTGTCAAATGTCGAACTCTATTTTCTTTACTTATTTGACTAATTTGCGGCCAGTGTGAATGTTAGTTTCTTTTTTTTTTGGTGCAGCGGCTAGCCATAGATACTTTTTAATTTACGACCAGTCTCAAAAACAGTGACCATAATTATTTTTTTTCCTATAGGTAGTGGCTATAGACAAATCATAAAAAAAATCGTGGTGTTGGTGATCGGTGATGATGATAAGCTAGTGAGTGTTGTTCTGTGATACGTGACTGGTGATGAGTCGAGGATGGAAAAGGCGGTTCTGTTGGGTGACAGAAGGGAAGATTACCAAATTATGGGTTTGTATATATATATTTTTCTAACTAGCTGCAGAGTGTAAGTACACTTAACTAAACGTTTACATATTGGTACCGTATGTTAATTTTATTAAGGTCTTGTGCATTAGGTATGAGCAAGTCTTAAATACAAGAACTAGATAAGTAAATAGTTCGTCATATTTTTGTTAGAAGTACGCATAATTTAACGAGTTACATGTAATTATGTGATTCACAGGCCGAGGTCTGATAAGCGTGGAAGGAAACACAAACTTACATACAGAAGTATAAAACATTTAGATATAATATCCGTTCACGTTTCCGCTTGCACTCGTTTTGTTTGTAATTACACAAATTAATGTTATTTTGTAGGTTTATTACTAACTTTTATACTTATGGATTATGAAGAATAAAATACAATTGGTCTTTTATTACTAGGGCCTCGACGCTGGTAACACTCAAGGAAAATAAAAAGAACGCAAACTGACACTTTTGAATAATTCTGATTCTGTCAATACTTACTATAAAATTTGGACTGATGGTTGCATCGTGCCTAAATGTGCCTATTATGTAATTACGCCTAAGTTTATACTCTATTACTATTACTTACTTATAGGTACTATATTACCTACTTACCACTAGAGTGCAAAAAGTGTGGTTTAATTTTATTCATCCTCGTGTCATCTTGACGAGAGCTTGATGACATCGAGCCCGTCATCATCTCGTTGAGGATACTGGCTAGATATTGTCTATGAGGGCCACCTGCTCACTAGTTGGTAGTTGGCGCCACTATCTATAAGGTGGTGGATGTCAATGTCATTTCATACAATAGTGCCAATGTCACTGTGATTTTTACATTGAAACATTTTTATTTCGACATCTACACATCATAAGTAATAGAAATATACAAAAAAAAAGAAATATACATAAAATGAAAAACATGCAAGTAATAATTAAATTAAAAATCCAAAGTAAAACTAATGACGTTAAACAAACATTAAAATTAGAAGCTAATTCCTTAGACAATACATGAGAGAAGTGATGGATGTCCAGTTGGCGACACTCAGCACGATGCATTTGACGTTTCGGAGACCTCAGTGTTGCCAAATTAGCGTGTAATATGGCCCCTAATGTGCTAAATTGGAAACATTGCACCTCGTCTCTCGCCTGCAAGCGCCTCTTACAGCGAATTCACTCGCGGTGAACCTCCGCTAGGGGAAATCAGCTAGGGGCGTTAGTGGCGTTGGTGTCGGTCAAGACAGCCATCGGTCATTTTGCGCGCCAGTGGCGCCCGCTGGTCGGTAAAATACGGTTTCCCTCACTCTCCATTAACGTGTCTATCGTCCACCAGGCGGAGCTAGTGGCGGCGGTGCGCCGGCGCGGGCGTGGCGACGGCAGCGACGACGACGAGGACCTAGGGCTGCCTAGGAGCCCCCCCGCCTCCCCTCCCACCGACAAGGCTGACAAGGTAACATATAGACCCTTATGTAACTATAATGGCTCTGGGAACTGTTGACAGTTCCCAGACGACGTGATGTTGACATCACTAGTCTTTTTTTGCAGTTTTTTTTATGTTTTAAACCCATGAATAAATTATGCCATTAAAAAAACAAAGACTGAATCGACAAATTTTTGTAATCTATTTAATTTTGTAACCTGGCCACGTATCAAAATTTCACGAGAATCAGGAGAGAAATGCAATCTAATCTTTATAGGAGGAGGACAGCCGGAATTCCGCCGGACAAACGACAGCAATAGCAATTTTTCCCAAGCTGAAACGTAGCGCTTCGTTCAGTCGGTCAATTAAATGTTCCCCATGATCCCTTCACCCAAAACTTATAACCGTGCCTGTACAAGGTGTAGTTTTGTTCTCTTCCGCTTTCCCGTTAGTCCACCGACAAACCTACACCAACAGATTTCAATGCGGTTTGATTTTATTATTGAAGGAAGAGTTAAAACATTTTAAAACGGTCATTAATGCCTTTATGTACCTTAAGGGGAAAATTCAACTTTAACATAGGTTAAAGTTGAATTTTAGTAAAGTTTCAATGTTAGAATCAGCTGCACAGCACAGCATAGAAACATAATTGCACACTTGTACAAATGTAGAGCGTTGATTTGCTATAAACCTGTTGACAAAATGTGAACATTTATAAACATTGACCTCTAATTTATAAACAACATTATCCTTGACATATTGATATCTCAACAAAACTAAAGTTGCATAAACTTGGGAACTTTAGCTGTTGTTTAAGCCTACTAGTGCCATCTAACGTAAAGTTACGGCATCGCTTGGAGGCGTGCGAAACTACTAGCCTTGTGATTGTGAGACAAGTGTTCTAAACTTCCGTTAGATGGCGATAGGCGTATCGTAGAGAACATCATGATCATGATTTATGACGTTTTGGCGATAAAATGGTTTTGTTTTATGGTTGGGGTATGTTTTTTTTTATTGAAATTTTTTATTTAAAATAATGAAAAGTATTTAGGAATTGTTTGCTTTGTAAGTATCTGACATTGGTCATTATTTTTTATGCAAATTTGCAACATATAGATAGGATTATGATAATTGCACTATTATATGATTAATGATTAAGATAACATTATTATGAAGGCCGAGATAACATATCGATTTTTAATCATTCTTTAGAGCTAATCTTTTATTATATTCGAAAGCATACGTTTGTAGAGCTATGTTTCTTAGACATATATATATTATTAAGGGCATTGAAGTTTATACTGACGATATTACTATCAATAAGTATTTATATATGAAATTACTGGAATATTGTCGCTAAGTAACTTTCGTGTTCTGACATCCCGTGGGAATATCCAGGATAACTTATTCCTATCCTTCTATAGTTTCTATCAATATAAAATTTCACTGAAATCCTTTTAGTATTTTTTAATAACAAGCACTTAACTTTTTCTAAAGATAATTCATTATTTTGACAAATTAATTATTTAGTAAATATTCGGAAATATACACTGGAATTAAAATATTACAATCCTTAATCTAAAACATGAAAGATGTAAAATTACCACGTCACAGATAAACAGCCTAATCTAAATCCTTTTCATGTTTAATTGCGAACATTTTATTGAGCCTTGTTCGACTTTTTATTATGAGATTTCTTTTTATTTATATCTGATAAAAAAAAAGCATTATGCCTGAATATTAGGCTACGTTTCCACCAGAGCTATGCTAGGATGCGTCGCGAGGGATGTGTTTGTCAAAACCGGACACGTCCCATAGAAAAAAATGCCATTTTACCAATCATGTTACTCGTGCCCCCCCCCCCCCCCCATCTTAACATGACCCCCCCCCAAATCTTTATCTGTTACCACACTTGTGACTAACGGCTACTACTTATGTTTTTTTGCGGCATAAAACGTAGCCAAAGTCCCTCTCTGAGACTAGATTAACTATCTCCATACCTAGTTCATACCGAATTTCATCTAAATCGCTTCAGCAGACGGACAGATAAGAGTTACTTTCGCATTTATAAGTATAAGTCTGTGGATTCGTAGTATTCGTACCTATATAGTTACTCGTGAAAGTTTACTGAATTCTATAGTTTCGTATTGATTTTGTAACACATAAGCACGTTGACATGACTCACCCGACCTCGGGCTTTGTCAGGGCTGAATTAAATATTAACCATATACTTACATGGATATGGGAGAATGAAAGTTGTCGACATAGCCCAAAGAATAAGCTCTTTGAAGTGGCAGTGGGCCGGTCACATCGCGAGAACTGCGAATAGTCGTTGGAGTAAACGCGTTCTTGAGTGGAGACCACGACAAGGCAAACGAAGTGTAGGGCGCCCTGTTGCCAGGTGGAGTGACGCTCTGCGCAAGGTGGCCGGTGTGGATTGGATGCGGCACGCCTTGGACAGAGCTCATTGGCGTGCATTGGGTGAGGCCTACGTCCAGCAGTGGACTACTATGGGCTGTTGATGATGATGATGATGATGATGATGATGATGATATGGCTTCTACCAATATCCAGCTTTAGATATTTATCTTCTTCTTCTTCTGGTGCCATCTCCTATCGGAGGATTCGGAGGTCGGCGATCATTATGGCTATTTTGTTTTCGAGACTGCCGCTCGAAACAGGGATCTGGTGCTCATCCCAAACCAGTCTCTGAGGTTACGGAGCCAGGAGGTTCGTCTTCGTCCGGGCGGTCTCTGTATTTTGCCTTGCATAATGAGCTGCAGTAAATTATATTTCTCATTGCGCATTATGGATATTTATAAGCGGTGGTAAATAAACATAGCCGAGGTTGCATCAAACGTCCGTTAACTTCTGAAGGGAACGAAGCTTGGCCCATACTTAACGAACGTTAACTTTCTGATACGATAGGGTTAATCGATCAATCTACTTTCGTCTCAGGCAGATCGCATCCTTTTGCATACCTACTACAACGACCTATTTACGGCCCACTGCTGGGCACTGGCCTCCTCTCATCACGAGAGGGTTGGGCTATAGTCCCCACGCGGGCCCAGTGTGGATTGGGGACTTCACACACATCCTTGAATTACTTCGCAGATGCGTGCAGGTTTCCTGACGATGTTTTCCTTCACCGAAAAGCTCAGTGGTAAATTCAAATTGAATTCCGCACATAAATAATTTCAGAGGTGCGAGCCGGATTTGAACCCTCTGCATGAGAGGCGGTAGGTCAAACCACTAGGCCACCACGGCTATCCTTTTGCATGAGAGGCAGTAAATCCAAATTCCAACCACGTACGAATAGACAAGTTCACATAATTATATTATATCGTATTATAAAATAATTATCTGTAATTGCTGTAATAAAATGCTGATCAAGGAATAAAAAATCTGTTTTCTTCTGTTTATTTTTTGTTATTCTTTGTTGTTGTGATAATGGTTAGGGGGCAATGAAAATCAGCGAAACTGTAGCCGGTAATGCTTTCTAGTTTAAAAATATGTGACTTTCTTTATAGTCATAACCTTTATTTAACGCATTCACTGCCACTTTTTTTACGAACTTTCGTCAGGTGCCACCTCTGTCATTAAGGGAACATTGCAACGCACATGTGCGTTCAAGGCACTACGGGAATGTCAGCAAAACGCATATATGCGTCGGTGGCAGTGAATGCGTTACAGCGATGAAAGTAACCTGGCTAAATTACTTTTTTAGACTAGGCAGTCGTGACTATTTTCTTGCGCCAAAAGTCGTATTTTTTCCCTAAATATTTTTTCTCATTGCCTTTTTCTATGACCGTATTGGTACCTAATTTGTAAAGTAAGAATTCTGGTATAAAATTCAATTTGACCAGCGCTTTACTTAGGTAGCAAAGATGCATTTTTCAAACCGAATCTCGACATTGTTCTCCGCATTTGAATAAGATTATTCGATAAGCTGTAAAAATATCTCCGATATCGCCTTATACGCACGTCTATCAGTAAACGTCACATTACCTTTTAAGGCTTCCTCACACGCCGATACAACACCGCCAGCCACTCCAACCAGCCAGTCTTCACTTGGCCTTAGCTAACACCGCTCGCGCGATAGAAAAAAAAGAATTCAAATGAGGCCGTTCGATTTTAAAAATCCAAACCTGTGATTTGGACTGGACTTTATTCCTGGCTGTTTTGCGCGTGTGTTCTAAATTCAAACTTCTGTGTCGAAGTGCATAGTGATGTGACGGACTCATCGTAAATATTTTACCGATTTTTTTTGTCAACTTTCTGCACACAAAAAATACGGATTATTTAATACTTATTCAGGTTTTTTACTGACTTCATATTTGGCCGCTAAGTTTAGCCCTGACGTGTGTTTTGAATATTCTTATGCAGAACCGTTACAACATGCGTGCGTGAATTTCACACTTTGCTTAGGAAGCACGCGTAAACAAGAAAAAAGCGACAAAGAAAGTAATACGTTAATGCATTTCCTCGTGTTGATTTGTGGATTGACAATCCTGATAACGGTAGTTATTAGTGTAAACGGCGTTAATTGGCTGAGAATTGGTGATAACATAATTTATTGAGGTTTTGAGGTTTTACTGCGATTAAAACACTTATGGCATAGTTTGTAGGCATTTTAATGATGGTTGATTACGGTTTTGATCATCAAATTACAAAAAACTTAATGTAGATTTTATTCATATTTTCTCTATATATATTTTTTTCATAATTAAATATCATCAAAATAATATCATTCAAACTGGAAACTTTCGCTGTAGTAGTTTTTATAACATTATAAATTTCTTTACAAAAGAATATTTCTTTATTATACATAAACACGTAAGATACAGTAATTTTAATTAATGCTTGAACTGAAATAAATGATTTCGACTATATTTTCTTACTTTCTACTCTAGCGTACACTGCGTACAAATAAACAATTACTAGCAAATCCCGGTACGGAGTGCATTTTCTACTTAACAGCCGTTAGCGGTTTGAAAATGGCAAAAACGTGAGAACTATACGACTCAAGCGCAATTTGTAGAAAACTCGATAATTGAAATAATGTCTTAAGACAATTGTGTAGTATTATCACTACTTTTACTATTCACTCGTAAACGTTTGCGATTGAATACGAACGCACTTTGAAGTTACTCACTAGTTGGGTCGTGGCATTGTTCTGCTGTCAACCTCTGATTTTTTTCAAAGATGATTTTTTAAATATGACTTTTTTGGAAAATCCTACGATAGACCCTGTTTGTATAACATCAAAGCCATGTCCAAAGTTTCATGCTTTCCACTGCTATCGGATGCATGATTTTTCAATTTACTAAGAAGATGCAAAATAAAACAGTCATATCTCTATCTATTTATGTTGTCATAAAATATCTATATGTGATAGCTTTCAAAACATGTTAACATTGTGGTGCACATTGACATAATATAACTTATATTAAGTATTTATTATTCGACGATTCGACTACATTTAGATTGTCTTCTTATTTTACTGGTTCTGATTCTGCTAGGATTCACTTCGCGTGTTTGTACGTGATTTATATAATACAAGGCAAATAACTTCATGAAGATGGATATTTAAAATCCACTTTACCAGTTTTTTAATGACTTAAATCAGTACAAAATTATCAACCGTCGTCCACCCAGTTAATTCATTGAGATCATAATGTCCATCCATTTTCCTGTTGGCTGGAGGGAAATCACAATTCTAAAAACGCTAGAAAGTGCCAACTCGGTACCTATACTTCATTCTAGAAAGTAGAAGTTTCCCAAGGGTATAAAATATTCTGACGTGACTTATAAATTGAAAAGTGTCACATTCACATGCTTAATAATAAATGCGTATAAATTATTAGGAATGCGCCGGTGCAATTGTATTCGTTCGTATAAAACTCACTTGCATCAAGCTGTTATTTATTAAGAATGATTATTTATTTGACTGAACGTGTAAAATACATTTGCAAAATTTGTTTTGTGTTGAGCTTGTGTACAGAACAGAGCCCTTGGTCTATAAATGTTTGATGAAAATAAGTCCTAACACATTGACCTAACCTAAACCTATCACGAATACCAAGAATGCTTAAACTGTGGAATGATATACTAACTACTGAGGAATAACCATTGAGGCGCGACATGGTGCTCTTAAGATTAGGGAGTAATAGGGAGTGAAAATATTAGTTCTTTGGTTCTGTATAACAAACCTTTATAGGTGACGTAGACTTCATACCATCGGAGGACCGAGTTCTCGTTTGCCACTACACTACTCTACTATCTCACATAACCAAAAGTAGAGCAAGTGAATAGATGATACATTTCCAGGTAAATAAACAAAACAAGCACATTTGATTAAGCCTCACAGACTAAAGAAGCCGTGTGGCGGCCAGAAATTGGCTTATGCGTGTAATCTTCTTAGCTCAAACGTCAGACGGGATGTGTTGCCGGCCCGTGTGGGAACCGCGGAACGTGCGTTACCTAATATTGGAATAATCAATAGTAAAAATAAATATGTGCTAATCAATAGTAAAAATAAATATGTGCATCTATTTTCAACAATTTAAAAGACTCCTCGATAGTCCATTCCAGAATTTTGCGCTACTTTGGCCAAGTGACCTAAAGAGACAGTTCATGCATGGGAAAATTCGTCCAGGGACGTGTTCCAGATCGAGAAGACGCTCTCCTATGCGCTGGACTCATAATTTCAAATGTCACACAAATGCTTCAATAACAGGGTGTGCTAGGACAGCTACAGCTAGAGAGACATGGCGCAAGGTTGCGAAGCAAGCTACGCTGCAACAGACAGAAGTAACCATGACTTCTGCCAAGAGCAAACGATTTTGAATGAATGAAAAGCCGCCGTGACGGCACTTTCGTATTTAAATTTTACCTACTACCGCACTTGTGACAAAAATTTTGTAAATCCAATGTTTTTTTATAATAGATACTTTTTTATTATTCACAATATTCAATGTAATTTTACAGAATGATATTTTATTTTATTAAAACTGATTCACATACAAATTCGGTGACTTAAAAATAAAATAATTGAATTAAAAATAAAATTTTAAACTAGAACTAAAAATAACTATAGAAAAAACACCCCTTCCAAAATTTCATTTTGCGGCATGTTGCCCATAACGCTGGCGGCGTTACCTCTCTGGATTGTTATAGATAGTTAATAGATACTTAGTTTAAAGAAGCAAATACTCTAGTGGCCGTTAACCTCTTCTTTTCAGTGTACCAGTATGTTTTATTTGTTTTCCAACTCTAATACGGTTTAGTTCCGGTAGGTACAACTAGTCCTAACCTTATAGCTGAAGATCCAACCTTGAACTGTCTTGTAAAGAGCCACCGGATTTAGCAAGGCCTCGAGCACCATAAATTAATTCACGCATTTAAACATTTCGAAACAAGGCATTACAATAATTACCATTATTCTTTTGTGTGTTTCATTGATAGTATCGTGCGTTTGAACATAATCGTGTACCTATTACTCAAGCTGCCAATGCCAACGGTGCGTTCATACATAGAAACACACGATCGTAAATTCATTTGCATTTGCTAAACGATTTAATCCATACATGTAGGTCGTTCGGAAAGCAAAATGAAATTGGTTTTACCAATTTAATATTACAGTTGTTCGTTCAACAACGATCAACTAATGTCAGTCAAAAATGACAGCCTGAAGCCAAAAAAGGTGTTTGTGATGTTTCGATCAAAAATTTAGTTTGTTCAGTTATAAATGTTAATCTACGCGGAATACCGTACAATTTTGTGTTGTAAAAATATTCGATTGCTATAAAATTATTGCAGTGTAGCGATGTGTTTGTGCATTTGTGAAGCGAATGAACACTCAAGGTTGATTTCTACCTGCGATCTTGAATCACAATGCGATGAAGTTCACCCAATTTAAAGGAAATCACGATTGAAAGATAAAGTGCGTGCAGCGAGACGAATGTCGAGGCATTAACTAACCAATTCAATTGGTTAACTTGTGACAGTTAATGTGTTAATTCAATTTATCAGCCTCACGCCTACGTTGACAATTTAAAAGCGATTGGCATACATTTGCCTTGCAAAACCGATAATTGGGCAGATTAATGCACAACCCTAGTCGGAAGCTCGTCCGGTTTTGTGAACATTTACGAAACTTGAAAATGGAACCGACTGCAACGTTCCTTGTTCAAAAGTAAAACCGCGCTTCGCTGGCCAGTACTGTGGAATTAGTTTTTTAAACAGATTGCGTACTGTTTAATGATGCCTGATTGGTTACAGAACTATTGGTAATCTTATTTTGAAGTTACCACGCTTGATTTGGAACGTTTTCTAACGTTATTCTTACGTCGTGTTTAGTAACTAAAAACTTTTCCCGATGTCAATACACAGGAAAATACATGGAAAATTTTCGATACCATTTGACTAAGAACTGTAGTAACTCATAGACAACAAGAGACCATAGATCATAACAAAATGGTCTCACCACAAACTCCCGCGCACTTTCTCCCTTTTCACAGTTCAATTGTTTCGCAAAGATAAGATGCGTAGTAAACTCGATAATTGGGTGTTGATAATTGAAACCAGGAAAACATTTCATGACTTGTATGTGGGACTAATCACCTCAGGTGGGAAATAAATAGCTCATCAATTAATAGACATACATATTGTAGATCGATATTTCTTCGTTGGCTTTTTCCCTAAATCGAGTAATGCCTCTGAGTTAACAAAAACTGAAGTCAAAATAAAAGCTTTTGTATAGTCAATAGTAATCTTTTAATTATTACTTATATCTTGCTGATAACTCTATGATTATTCTATCTTGTAGAAGCCTAATGACAAGTGACAATAACTCGATTTTTGAAAAAATAATATACCCGACTGCAAACAAACTTTTGATGTCACATTACATATATATTTTTGTAATCCGTTCATTAAACCCTTTATTTTGATACCACACTCGATAGGCTTTGACAAAAAAAATGTTTGGAAACGTTTAAAATGCCTCTAAAAGTCAGCCATTTTGTTTTTTTTTCAATTTTGAAATACCCAGTGTCACTCTCACAATTAAGACGAATCTAACGACACCTCGCATGCTAAAATCCATCAAGCCATTTAGGCTAAAAAGCGTGCCAAAGAAATATACATACATACATACATACTTACATACACTCGAAAAACATAACCCTCCTTCTAGCGCAGTCGGGTAAAAATAGTTAACCGTTAAAGTTTCTAACGCAGCAGCTTTGCGCAGAGAAGATAATATATTTACTGTATGTTTAAAAAAATTTTTCGTTTTGTGATGGGAGGATGCCTGTGCCCAATAGTGGGACGTAAAAGGCGGTTGTTAGTATTAATGTAATGTATTATTGTAAACTAACTCAATAGATTGATTTCTATTTATTATGAATTGTTTTAACAACTAATCAGCGTTAAAAACTACACAAGTTTGCACTTACTCGTAACACCGTAATTTAATTTTTTCGACAAAAAAACACTGAAATAACAGTAAGCTAATGGTTTTGGAACGCAACACATCAAATACCTAATAACACTTCCAGCCACTCGATATGTTATCGAATAGCCAACATATAAGCTTTATTACTATGTAGCTCACTTTATCATGACCGCAGAGGCGATACTTTCGTAATAACTACTGAAAGTATTGTCTGCCTACAAAAAACTGTATGCAACCACAACAGCCTACCTGCGTTCCACTGCTGGACACAAAGGTTATCATCACGAGAGGGTTGAGCATAAGTCACAATTAGATAAAAATTATGGTCGTCTAGTTCTATAAATTCAATTTGTAATAAATCAAATTGCTAGTTGTATAGTCATGCCATATCATGTATTACCTAATGTATATTACTTATTAAATACATGTTTTTTTTAATAGCCTGTTTTATGTCCCACTGCTGGGCAAAGGCCTCCCCTCTTATCTTCCATATTTCTCGGTTCTCAGCAAGCTGTTTCCAGCTTGCTTCGTACTTATCGAGGTCGTCCCGCCATCTCCTCTTCGGCCTGTCTGCTCCTATGGCCATCCGTCGGGTGGTCTGAGACCCTTTTGGCCCACCGATCGGGATGCATCCGGCATACATGTCCAGCCCAGTCCCATTTGAGTTTGGTGGTCTTTTTTCCAACATCGGTAAGCAACTCTGGAGCGGAGTTCGATGTTTCTGATGCGGTCAGTTCTTCGAACATCCAGAATGCTACGCTCCATAGCTCGTTGGCAAAACTTGAGTTTGGGTTTCTGTGTTTCTGTAAGAGACCACGTTTGTGCATCGTAGGTTAGGACAGGCAGTATGCACATGTCAGCGAGTTTGCGTTTTAGTGATAGTGGAAGGTCGCCCTTCATAAGCTGCTTCATAGACCAGAAAGTACTCCAGGAGTTCTCGATTCGTGTCTTTAGCGGATTTGCGATTTGAATTAACCTTAAACTTCATGTGAAATATTATTTTTCGTGAAGTTTTCGCAACATAATTTGAATGGATGCCCTGCTGCTACTGTATTGTGGTGAAGTGCGTCAGAATTCATTTTTTATCTTGCAGCCTTATCGAAAATTGTTACCACTACACTATGAGTATCTGATCTCCGGACGTTCGCACGAATTTATCATAAAATTCAGTGATTATCAGTTCCAGTGCTATTTAAGATCTTTCACACTTTTATTGAGGTTCATATTTCATTATTTAAAGGAGCAGTTGCAGAATTGTCCTCAGTTCTTTTGAGATTATGTTCATGTAGGGTCGACGTCAAAGACGCTTACACTTTTTCACCTTATTCCGTTGTATTAAGGTCCAAAAGTGTAAATATCTCTTTGACGTCGACTGTACTGTACACATTGCGGCGGCGTTTATATGTCATCATTACGTACAAATCAATAAATTGCATGAGAGGACCGTGTTGCAACAATTGAAGAACCCCTCTTCCTGCTTCACTCAATTGATAAAACATTATAAATAACTAGCTTCTGCCCGCGAATTCGCCCGCGTGGAATTCGGTTACCGCGCTCCCGCGGGAACTATGCGTATTTCCGGGATGAAAAGTAGCCCCCGGGGCCCCAACTATCTCCATGCCAAATTTCATCATTCAAGTTACTTTCGCATTTATAATATTAATATGGATATAACTAGCGACCCGCCCAGGCTTGGCACGGGTAGTTAACAACAAAATATTACCGATAAAGAATACCGACATTGAATATTTTAATAGATAATACTACTACTACTACAGCCTATTTGCGTCCCACTGCTGGGCACAGGCCTCCTCTCATTCTCATGTTACCTACAACTTAATTAACTGTAGTGGCTCGAGTTATTTCATACATTTTCAAGTTCACACCCTGTTACATCACTGGGTGTATATTTAATTTTGCAACGAACCCCGCCCTTACACATCAGGACACTAAAAATGATGCACGATAATTAGTGGCAATAAATATTAAATAGCTACTTGTTCAACGATATGTGTTACTTAATTGTAATAAACAAGGAAAAGTCGGTTTACCTCATTACATGAATTAAAATTTGTAATTTACAGACCGTCTTAGGATTCTAAAATCCTCTGCAAAACGATTTTCTTCTGTAAAGTATGAAGTTAGAGAAATTACTAAATAAATAGTTGCCGGGTAAAAATAAATAATTGTCGAAAAAGTGTCCATGTAAATGCGATGGATAAAGAGATGAAGAACAAACATTGTCAAATAATCCTATAAAAAATATTGGTTGTCTGTAAAGTCGGTTTACGGACGATAATTTTATACGTGATAACGTCACGTAACGCTACAACACTACTATCGCGTCATGTTTAATCGTGGGCCGTCAAACGTCAAAAATGTGTGGGGCTGTGTCGGTGCACATGGCCATTGGCTTTAATGTGAAACTTTGGTTTCCGCTATCCCATCTGTCCGTGATAGTAACTTAAGGACATATACCTAGAGCAAGAATATATTTAGCCTATTAACACTAGATTCGCATGTTTCTAAGACTAATAGTTTTGAAGTTATTAGGGTAAGATGGAATCGCCCGATTCGTGACATTTTAAGACATTTCACATCAAAAATTGCAAATTGCCGTTGTGCCTATAAATTTGGCAGGCAGTGCGCACCTTGCTAACTACCCGTTCAAGGCAACAGGTGGCCGTTACAAATGGCTGGCGCGATTGCTCGCCCACTTAATTAGTTTAGTAGGAAAAATTACACCATTCACTAGCTTTCAAGTCTAGTTCATTTGTTAATGCCCAGGCCATGATATGTACTAATTACTTCGGTAAACCAAGTGTCGTGTTACGGTAAATGTATGCATATAATTTAAATTTTAAGCATTAATGTAACATTTTACGAATTTTTACTGACTTATTGTTAATTAAAATTATAATTATTGAATTTATTTTTAAATAATTGTTTTTATTAATTTATTTATTGACTGTTATAAGTACACATTTAAATAAAAAATAAAAAAACAATTTTGGCAAGATTGTTATTATATTACTTATAATTTGCGCTATGACTAGATGTATGTAATTATTTAAGAAAGATAAACTCTATTTCTATTCTACTTGTGTACACTCGAAAGGGTAGAGTTAAGCAATAAGTACCTAAGTTTAAGCATTGACCATCTGTTTTCTTCTGTACCTTAACTCAAACACAATAAACCTTCATTCATTCATTCATTCATTCAAATACTTGATTTGTGATTAGCATTTAAGACCTTTTAAGGAAGTGTCAGTTCAGTAGCCTGATATCAATTTTCTCTTTATCGTGTTATTGTTTCATGATCTCTTATCTGACATTAGCATTGATGTAAGGAACAACTTATCTCCTCTTTATATAACCACTGCAACATTTAAAATTTATCATTATTTTCATTTGGCGAGCCTTGGGGGAGGCCTATGTCCAGCAGTAGACGTCTTTCGGCTGAAATGATGATGATGATGATGATGATGATGATGATTATTTTTATTTAAATTGTGTACATCCCTTTCAGCACGGAGGCTGCGTGTAGATTAGGTATAGCACGAGCGTGATGAGCGTAACATAAATATGCCGTTGTGGTGGTGATGTTTACCAATTTCCTTGAACTCATCGAGAATTTCAGATCATTCTATCCTCTATCAAACAATAAATATCTACTTGTAGGTACAGTCGAAGGGCAAAATATATTCCTACTCTGCCAACGCGTCAAAATATACAAGTACCTATAAGGACAGTGACTGTATGTATTGCTATATCATTAGAGTTGCTGTATACTTTGCCGCTTTAGGCGGATATATGTAAGTGACGGATTGTACAGCAATGTCTGTTATAATAATGATTTTCTATTATGTTACCTACGCAATTTGGTTCGCATTCGGTAGCTCGTGGGCAAGTACGGAAAAAAAAATCTATCTAAATAAAAATGTCATAAGAAAGGTTTTATTTTATCCGCCGCTCACAAATCTATCTTAGATATCTTAACAACGTCATTCACTTCGCATGCGTCCATGTGGTGGAGTGGAAGATCTTCATATTAATATCAGTTGCTATATGCAAGGACTATACAACAAAAACAACAAAAACAATACTCTTTATTGAACACGATACACAAAACACAGGAAATACAGAAAGGATACACAGGCCTCCCCCTATAGTCAATGAAGGAAAACACATTTAAATAACATCACGAAATAGGTACTGAACTGACCAAAAAGAGATCACTATTTTTTTGGGCCACTGTATTTTTTGCGTGCAGATTGAGCTTAACAAACTTTAGTGTTTATCAAAAACGAAAGTGCAATACAAACTGTGATACAATGCTGTGACGGAATCTACAGAACTTTGTCAAAATGATGCTTTACGTGACCAAAACCACGGAGGATGTCGCCGTGAAACGACCCCCACGGAGGAGGTACATTAGTGCCAAAATTAAGGTTTGTATTTTACCAAGAGATCTAGAAGTAAATCGGTCATTATCAACTAAGTATCATTTCGCATGTTAATTTAAACATGCCAAACCCAATCACAAATTGGCTATTGCTTGCCCATTACTTCTTCATCAAACTTCAATTGAATCAGCCAAATGATTTTCCAATTTGAATCCATAATTGGATTGGCATTCTCCAATTATAGGCGTCATTAGAAGATCCATATCCGTACACAAATGTGGAAATTACGAGGAAATCGTAAAATCCAATCTAATCTATGCAATTTCCTCATATTCCTAAAAAGAAAATGAACCAAAATTCAGCAAGCTTCCACTGTAACCAGTACTAATTTTGCAAAAAAGATAAACAACGTCACGCACACCCGTAAACAAAAATATCGAACAATCTCTTGTATTAAATTTTGCTCTGGCATAAAATTTGAAGTCAGTTTGCCTCTCAGATGGTCGATGGAGTCAGAAAATTCTCAGATTGCGTCCACAATGTCCAGATACAGGATTACTGGCTGTCTGTAGACTGCCAATGACGTAGAGAGACGACCTGTTGAAGGTCGAGGGAATCCGTTGGATGTATGGGCCGCAAGACAGGATCTGTCGACATCCGACGTCTTTTGGCATGACGATGATGAAGCAACATTCTTCCACTTAGTTGAATATTTTGACGGCCGGATTGGTCCAGTTGGTAGTGACCCTGCCTTCTGTTCCGATGGTCGCGGGTTCGAGTCCCGCTCGGGGCAAACCTTGTGTGATGAGCACGAATGTTTGTACTCGAGTCATGGATGTTTAGTATTTATATATGTATGTATTTCTATATATAAGTATTTATATCGTTGTCTAGCACCCACAGTAAAAGCTTTGCTTAGTTTGGGGCTAGGTCAATATGTGTGAAATGTCCCAAGATGTTTATTTATTTTTATATTTATTTAATAATGGATCAGAATGACGAATCTTAGGAATCCAACTCCTACATTCAGCACATTACTACAAGGACTTACGCATTCAATGATGTAAACCGGTTCCGCCCGAGCGCCGCCTTTCCATGAAAACGCTCAGTAATTCTCGCTGAATATCCGGTGCGGGTGATTAACAGCCCATTGTGTAAGATCGCAGACTTCGATTAGATTCGTATCTATTAAGATGTAGAATAACTAGCTGAGATCGAAATTTGGTTTTCCACTGTAATCGTAATCTATAAGTATGATTTCTTTGTTGTTGGATCCGATATCGTTCTCGTGAAAGTGTTCTGTAATAAGCAAGTGATAAACTGTATTTTTGTTAACAATATTGTTATACCGTTGTTGCCAAGAAAGAATCACTCCATTTTACATTTCCAGGTGGATTTATAAACATGTATCACAAGTCAATCATTTATTCAGCAAATTGACCACATAGGGGCACTTTTACTATTAAGGCAATCAATAAAATCTCACCTCCCCCAGTCTTAATTAAAGTCCGTTTTCCTTCGTCCATCTAGTCCTTCAAGTGACAGAATTTAGATGTCTCTAAAATAGACCCTTACCTACTAGTATACTTACTTGATCAAGCAAATAGTTGTGACGATGTTCGAGGCCAGATGCGCGCACTTTTCCTGAATTCGATGGTGTAAGAAGCCCAGTATGTTTGACCCCCAGTGTCCTCAGTATATATAGCCATAGATGACATTACATATGACAGCGACCGGCATCCAGCCGCTTGCCACTCGAAGGGCTAGTTGGCATCTAGAGTTCTAATATAAATTACCTAAACAGATCCTGACTTTTTGTTTCGTTTGTCCACAGCGGCACCACGCGGGCATCTCGCAGTCATCATGCAGCGACGGCTCGCTCCTCAGCGTGGGGTCCTCGGAGATGGACGAGGACAGCAGCAGCGGCCACCAACACTCCCACGACCACTCCAATAGAAGTGACCACTCCGACCTCTACAGTACGTATCTTGTCATCACCATCATCATCATGCCGCGAGACTAACATGGACAACAGTAGCTAGTGAGCTACCACGACCACTCCAATATAACTGACTATAGGGATGACGACGGGGTGAAGAAATCGAAATTCTAATTAGTCCGTCAGTCAGGTAATAAAAAAATATTAGACACGTATCACGTGTTTTATCAAATTAAGAAAGAATGACTAAGTTAAAACGCATTAAAGTTGGAGAGTGGGGGTAACTACGTCACCGTTAGGTATAAATCGTACCTAACCGTGACGTTACGCGACATTTCAACTCAATATATCTCCGTATAAGTTTGATTACGTGGAAAAAGAAAAAAATACGTGTCCAATACTTTTCAATAATCTTCCTGATAGACTAAGGAATAAAAAGTTGTCGTCATCCCTATTGCAGTGGTAGATGTACGCATTTGGCGACCATTCAAATCTATTCAAATCTTACCATCCCGTCCCTACGACCTCTAGAATTAAATACCCTACTAGAACTATGGTAATCCTGGGCAAGTGCACCTACCATAAATATATCGATAGCTATAAATATTACTTAACTAATAATAACGTCAGTACATGCAACCAATAAAACACAACCCCACTGCAATAAGCAGTTGGACCAGTTCAGAAGGCATTAGGTCGAAATATCAATTTAGGCGCTCTTCTTACCCCACAGGCGCACTTGCTCCAACTTATGTACCTACTTATTTATACTTAATTTAAGTAGGTAAGTACTCCAAAATGTACATAATAACTTTGTAGCGTATGTAAGAAACTCGTCATATAGTGGTAACTATCGCCATCTGTGTTCGCTTCCAGACTTATCGGAGCCGGCGTTAGGAGTTGCGCCGCTGTCACATTCCGCCGCTAAGCACAAGATGGCGGTGCGACCGCGTCGCACTCACGGCGCCCCGAGACGGAAAAAGAACAATGCTGTAAGTCTAAATACAGTTCTACTAAACTACCATATCATAAAAAATCAAATTAAAGCTACTATTTAAGAATATCTACTAACAGTGCAAGGCGAGGTTATGTTGATGTAGTGAGCGTGACCCTAATTCTACTACTAAGTAGGTATACACTCATTACTTATGTCATCTACTTTAAAAAATCAAACTTGAATAGTTTATTCAACAAATTGACCACATCTGGACACTTTACACGACAGCAATACTCGTATACCTACCTATTAATGTACTTGTCAACTGTTTCCAGATTGCCGCGTCAGCCTTGCCAATAACGCCCGAACTGAACGAAGAAATGATACGAAGCACTACTCCTGAAGTCACCCACAAAACCTCAGAAGTTGTTACTGGTACGTTCAACACCTTCATCTATCTTATAGAAAGTGAAATGTCTCTAATTGTCTCTTAATTGTATTTTCCGTTCCAGAATCATTCTCTTCATCGACTACGAAGCATCACAAAATCGTGAAGGAGCAGCATTTGCGGCAAGAGATGAGGCGAGAGCTTCACCGAGTTCTAGAAACCCCCAACGATACACGGCTTAAATCCTCTTCCCTCCCCCCAGGGCTGGCCCTGAGCCAGATGATTGGGCAATCCCCTGCCAAGCTCAGCATTGCCGAAGAAACCACCCCCCGCTCATCTATAAAGAGAAGCAAATCGAGCTCCCAAGGTCAACCCTTGCGCGACGCGTCCCCAAAACCACACGTCACTACGAGCGAAACTCAAATCAGCTACCATTCAGAAGAACGCATGTCCAAATACCGAGTAGACAACAAATACGCCGAAGAATCTTGCCACGAGAGGAAATCTAAATCGGAAAAGAAAATAGAGAACGAAGTCATTAGATCGTCCAAGAAGGAGGAGTCGTTCTTCAGTCGGCTGCTACTGCGGAAGAGCGGGAAAAAATCTAAAAAGGATCAACCAGATGGCGATAGTCAGGAAAGTAAGAAGTCTAAGTCTGAAAAATCTACGTCGCAGTATAAAGTCATGGATACAGAGAGAAGCGGGTTCGTTTACGTCGATCACGGACAAGGGCACAAGCCTGTGCCCGCCGAGAGAACCCACAAGACCGCCGGACAGAAAGCTTTCGCGAACCAAATGCACAAACGCCTCGATACTAAAGGGGCTTATGTACACGAGGGCGTTTATAAGGACGTATACAGTGTTTCCAAAGTACCGGGCGTTGATTACAATATGACTGATCTCAAAATCGCCGAAGAAACAGACAAAATGCTGAACCAGGATATGAGGAACCGTTTCAGCAGACGGGAGGAGTTTAATGAGAAGATGGAGCGTTCCAAACGGACGTCATCTAAAGAGACCGTTGAAGATAAGCGGGAATCATTCAGTTTGCACCATGATAAATCCAAGCGACCTGCGTCAGTCCAAAGACTAGTTGAACCGTTCTCATCGAAAGCATTTATTAATAACGAGATCGCTAACTTAGCTCAGGAGGAGAATCTGTCGCCAACGCTAGTGATCTCGGATGAAGAGCCGCCGATACGCGCGATTCGCATGAAAAACGCTCACAGCGACTACATGTTCCATAGCGGGAGTATGCCGAAGAATATCCCATATTTCAACCACAGTGTGGTTATGTCAGCGTCGGTATCACCCCCTAAAAGTCTTCATCAGAGCTCTGAGAACGTGAAGCATATACACCGATCTTCGG
Organism: Aethes cnicana; assembly: GCA_963971205.1. NCBI lineage: Eukaryota > Metazoa > Arthropoda > Insecta > Lepidoptera > Tortricidae > Aethes > Aethes cnicana. The sequence continues at coordinate 11,522,072 of OZ020289.1, read as the reverse complement.
ATCACGTTTGCGAGCTTCGCGACAGACATGAGAAACGAGATAAGGCTCACCGCGCCTCTCATAACGAAGAGGCCTGCGTGACCTCTCGGCGGCTCGATGACGAACTCTCCGAAACCCGAAGCAGCATTGGAAAGTCGCATAGCTTCCGCTACGCTTCCGAATCTCCCTCGCTCTCCAACGACGGATTACCCAGTCTCCCGGCCATCGTCGGCATTTCTGAGCCTCTACTTGAAAGCTGGGAGGTTAATTATAGAAGGAACGTCGACAGGCATGATTACAGCAAGAGAGTTTCCGCGCGTAACTACAACATCCTCCACGGCACGGCTGAAGCGAACTATGATAGCCTACCAAGCACAGACAGTAGCTATATGGACAGCCTGAAAACTGACATCCACGAAGACAAGAAGCTATTCTCCAGCAGCATCCAAATAACCATGGACACTCACAAGCGTGACAGCGACATTTCCCAAATAGAGGCCAAGATTGATGACATAATAAGTTCGCCGAAGCCGATCATGGCACCGATACTCAAGTCTAGCTCCTTAGACAGTGTTAAGAGTAGCCCCGAAAAGCAAGTGGAGGACAGAAGAAAGACAATTTCTGTAGAAAGCGCGCTTAGTCAAGGCGGAAAGATCTCTAACAACCTGATTCAAAAGGAAACACAGGAAGCAGAGAACTTCATCTCTGTCACTATGATAAATAAGGAACAAACGCCGGTTTTGGCGAAAACCGATGCTCCAAAATTGAACAAAAGTGACGAGAAACTCCAACAGTCAGTGACAATTAAACCCGGAGTCCCAGAGTTTCTCAAAATACAACTGAACAGAGTTGACGCGAAGCCTACTACAAATGTGGTTCTGACTGCCAACATAACGCCAAAGAAAATTGATAGTACATCGACTGAAAAAGACGTCGACACCTTTGAGATTGAAAATAAGACGCCGAATATTCAACTGAGAAGAGATTCTGCTGTTGTCAGCAAAGTGGAGACCGTGAGCGAAAACTTGCAATTGGATTTGAAAAGCTCCCCTGTTGTCGGTAAGAAAGCTGCCTCACAGCCTCCTCTCACGCCTCAAAGTCCTTCTACTCCGAAAGCTTTCTTTAAACGCAAAGCTACCAGCGTGGAGATACAAGACAGGCCGGAGAAACCGAGAACAAACTCTTTAAGCACTGATGGAAGCACGGAGAGGATTTATGACAACATATCCATGGATAGGAAGTCACATTCTAGCTTCGGTAGCAAGAGTTCGATTCAGAGCACGGATAGCAATGACATAAGAACACCGGATAGGATGGAAGAGGCTGTTGTTTATAGAAAGAAGCCAATAATGCTATCCAAAGAGATGCGAAGCGAGAAACGTAACGACGACGAACCGGAGCTCATGAAAGTTTTCGCGAGACGCTCTCTAAAACTGAAGGATTGCGAAGCTGAATCCTTGGCTCAAGATATCGCTGAAGGAATAAAAGATGATGAAAGCGCTTCGAGAACGAAGCTACTCAAAAACGAGTTCAATGCTTCCATCAAATCTAGAGACAGCGATAAAGAAAATGACGATACGACTTCAAAGACGAACGAGGAGAATAGAATAGTAGATATCGCCGCTCGTGTAAGTCAGTTTGGAGTACCGCATTACCAGAGAAGCGTTAGCATTAACAGCGTGTCGAATCCTAAAAGAGAGAGCGCTCCAGCATATAGAAGCGAAGCTAATAAATATAAGAAAGAGGTGTCAGATTCGACACCTGAAAAGCGTCTTAGAAACAGGACGTTCCCAGACCCCTCGAACGATAGAGAGGATATAAAGAATCTGACGAAGTCTGAAGCTTTGGGGTATAAAGCGGATACGTTGACGAAGCGTCCTTGGCAGCGGGAGGAGAAAGAGAAGCGGGAGTCTGTGATAGAGAGAGAGGTGGAGAGAGACGAGGAGGGGGAGGCGCCGCAGTTCAAGGGGATACTGCAGATGCGGGCCGAGTGGGAACGCCGCGCCAAGCAGGGAATGACCAAATAGACGGTGCTAGTTGCAGGTAAACACACGCTCTTTTCATCTACCTCTTACTTTTGTTGATTTCTTCTCTTTGAAATTCCAGATTAATAATTAATTAGTTCTTGCCCGCGTGGAATTCGGTTATCGCGTTCCCGCGGGAACTATGCATTTTTTCGGGATAAAAAGTAGTCTATGTCCTTTCCCGGGACCCCAATTATCTCCGTGCCAAATTTCATCTCAATCGGTCCAGCGCTTGAAGCGTGAAGAGGTAACTGTTTATAATATTAATATGGATATGAAGGTCCTAACAAATCAAGTACCAATACTTTTAGACACAAAACTGGTTATAATCATCATCATTAAAAGTTAATGATAGTTTTTGGAGATGATTACGGAAACAAGTTACTAAATGTTAGTGTTAAGGAAATTAATAAAACTAAAATTCCAAGCTTGAAAATTTTCTTAAATTATATTTAAAGTTAATCGTGATGATATAATGTAACATCCCTCATTGTATCGGTACCTAATTTGTTAGCACCTTATATGTGATTGTAATAAAATTAGATGAAGTCTGTCCTGACAGCACATTGACTTATGCGACTCCCACCGATTTATGTGTAAATTTTCCCCAGATATCATAAGCAGAAACAAAAAAAATATATAGTCTGACAATTGACAATCTCCTTACATTACGTCGGAAAATCTCTGTATTATGCGCATTCGAGCAATACCCAGGGGTGCTTAAAATTTTCATACAGGCTAGCGACATCTATTATCGCATTATACACTTATTTCGGGCTTACTCTGATTTGTATGAAGCTCATCATTCTAGGTTAAACCAGAGACAATGAGATTATATAAGACTGACAATCTCCTTACATTACGGAGATAACTGTCGGACGAAACTTCGGAAGTCAACCAGGGAGTGAGGCTGATAGAGTCATCATCGTCGTCTCCAACAAGACTCATCGGAAGCACCAACGCTCATCCCGACCTACTATCCTAGATTGGCTCAAGGCTGCATAGCCGGCTGATTGTGGTCGACCGGTTGCGGCTAGTCGGCCGTCCTCTCCCATCCCAGAGCGTGTCACTCCTAAACAATTATTTGTGCCCCTTGGTCTTGATCCGTAGTAATGACTATGCAGATCTCAAGCAAGATTTCTACTCCAAGTTGACATTTTGTACTACTGAGTTGGTACCAAATGTGAACCCAGGACGGAGGTCATGCTCAAGATCGGCTACCAGGTCTATTGCTACGGATGATAATACGCTTGCCGTATCAGACTGTAAATTCCAAACTGGAATTGTCTGGCTGGGGGGTGCCTATGTTCATATTCATGTTCATGACTGACAATCTCCTTACATTACGGCGTATATTGGAAATAGCCAGGGAGCTTAAACTTTTTATACTTCGCCTGTACAGCGCCATCTAGATGTGGCTCATGGAGTTCAAATTTATATGCAAGCTAGCTAGGCAGAGACATCTATTATCGCATTTAACACTTATTTTGGGCGTACCCTGATTTGTTTGAAGGTTGTCTTTCTACGCTTATTTTTCTATGGTTTAACTCACTTTTTCAATGACATTAACTAACTAATTTGTATTTATTTGTTTCAGAGTCCGCTGTGACGGAGGCAAGCGCTAATATTATTAACTTAGAGTACTAGAGTAGAGACATCGGCAAAATAATGTTATTCATACTAGAAATTTATTAACGTTATTAAGACAATGTATTTTCGAGTGTTATTGCAATGGAATAGCGAATAGTTCTATTTTATTAAAAAATACTATTGTGTATTGAACATTTCTGAACTGTGAAATACAAATTTTATTCCTGTAGTTTCTTTTGTGGTTTTAATTCTCCCCGATATCCCAATAGTACATTACAGACCTAGGGTGTTGAATTCGTAAATGTCCCAGATCGCAGGTTTCTGTGGCCCGAACCAAAGGTGAGGGCCGTAAATATGCGATCTGGGGCTTTACGAATTACCGCCCGTGGTTTGTCAAAAGTTTTACGTCTTGCCTTGGCCAAGAAGTGAGATTTTCTCTCCGCGTAGCGGGCAGAAAATCTCACTTTACGGCCAAGGGTGATGTAAAGAACATTACATACTTGATATTTGTTCCATAAGAAATATTATTATTGCCATTTCAAATCATAATAAAATTAAATTCTATTTAAATTGTGTTTCCTTAAGAGATAGTACTCTTAAGGAAACACAATTTAATAACCTAGTCAATTACTACCGCAGCCTATTTGCGTCCCACTGCTGGGCACAGGCCTCCTCTCATCACGAGAGGGTTTGGGCTGTAGTCCCCACGCGGGCCCAGTGCGGATTGGGGACTTCACACACATCTTTGAATTACTTCGCAGATGCGTGCAGGTTTCCTCGCGATGTTTTCCTTCACCGAACCTAGTCATTAGCTGACACAAAAATAGTGCAAGCTGGTTAAAAGGTTTAATGTGAATTACGAGATTTATACTCTTCGAAGTAAATTATACTAGAAAGAAATTACATTGGCATTCTGGAAAACATTCTCTAAGATGAAACATGAAAATTTTTTACGGTCTCAGGCCAGATTGGAACCTCCAGCGCTTTTTCCTTTGGCTTAATTTCGTATAGTCCTTGTGCGTAATAAGCCGTGGTAGCGTAGTGGTTTGACCACCGCCTCTCATGCAGAAGGTCGAGGTTCGAATCCGGCTCGCACCCGAGTCTACTTACCTATGTGCGAAATTCAGTTTCAATTTACCACTGAGATTTAATGTGAAAGAAAACATCGCGAGGAAACCTGCACGCAGCGAAGTAATTCAAGGATGTGTGTGAAGTCCTCAATCCGAACTGGGCTCACGTGGGGACTGTAGCCCAAACCCTCTCGTGATGAGAGGAGGCCTGTGCCCAGCAGTGGGACGCAAAATAGGCTGTGGCTGTAGTAGTATAGGTACTTACTTCAATTCTTTCCCCGGGCCCGCGTGGGGACTATAGCCCAAGCCCTCTCGTGACGACAGGAGGCCTGTGCCCAGCAGTGGGACGCAAATAGGCTGTAGTAGTATTCTTAATTCGAAATGCGTAGTAACATTTACTTGGCCTGACGATAAAAAGGTAAATCTTGCTCAATGACCCGAAGTGGTCAGTCGTCTGTAAAAATGCGTCGTAACGTACTTATTTTTACGTCACACCTGGCCGAGAAGCGGGATTTACCGCCCTCGGGCGCGACGAAAAATCCCTCTTCACGGCCAGGTGGTGACGTAAAATCGTATACTCACCACGGGCGGTCGTAAAGAAAGCCTCAGACCGCTAGATTATAGCCCTCGCCTCCAGCTCGGGCCCCAATTACCCGCGATCTGAGACTTTCTTTACTTTACAGCCCTAGGTGTGTAATGTACTATTGTCATCGAACACTAGTATAAACACATCTGAGTAAGTATGCTATGAGATTAGCCACTAGATGTCGCCTCTAGCTGCAAAATGGAATGAAATGATTGGTCATACGAGAGTCGAAACCAATTCGGTGTCCATTCTTAGGATCCAATATTACATTATATGTAATTACATAAATTAGTAGTAGCGTCAATAACCTAGTCAATTACTACTGCAGCCTATTTGCGTCCCACTGCTGGGCACAGGCCTCCTCTCATCACGAGAGGGTTTGGGATATGGTCCCCACGCGGGCCCAGTGCGGATTACGGACTTCACACACATCTTTGAATTACTTCGCAGATGCGTGCAAGTTTCCTCACGATGTTTTCCTTCACCGAAAAGCTCAGTGGTAAATTCAAATTGGATTTCGCACATAAGTAAACTTAGAGGTGTGAGCAGGAATCGAACCCCCGACCCTCTGCATGAGAGGCGGTAGGTCGAACCGCTAGGCCACCACGAATACCTAGTGACTACTTACAATATGTAATACTGGTACATAAAAAGTCACTAAATTACGTCGCAGGATTACCCTACTTTTGTTTACCTACTGAAACCATGTTGCCATGTGAAAAAAAAACTAAGTACTTTTCTTCTTTATGCTTTGCACCTGTGTGGTGGACTTTAGATGGAATAATAAATATGGTACAAAAAATAAAAAAAGCGTTTATTTTTTGACATGTAAAAATAAAAAGATACGATAAGAATGTATGGATCTTCATAATTAGTTCTTCCGAAGGGTGCCCAAAACAAGGGGTGGCATTCGCGCATGCGCGATACGCGCCCGCACTAACCCCAATACGAAGAAACCACTGCGTCTCCATTTTTATTTCATTTATTTCCTATTTTTCCATACAATCGTGTGCAGTTGGTGTAAAAGGGAAATCATAACGGACTAAAGAACTATAGTGAAGTGACTCCGACTGTACTAACTGAGAAGTTCTGTGTGTGTGCTTACGTAATATTTTACGCGAAGGCTGGAGTTTTCATTAAGGACCAAGGTAAGAGAGCTTTGTAAGAAAATCCTTAATTATTCAAGTATAAAAGTTCCCACTTAGATGCTACTCCTTTGCGAGGCATTGATTGTTATTCCTGCCTAAATTCGTTCAAGTAGATATTCCGTGGTAGAATATGAAGAATGGCAATACGTACTTTCTTCAAAGAAATCTAAAAGAAAGCATCTTGTAATATATTAGGGTGTTTTTATTACGGTAGCATTGAATCAGTATTTATAACACTGTGTTTAGTATCTATACATAGTCATACATACACACATAGGTATACTGTAAAAGGGGAAAGAATACATACATCTATTGGGCAAGTAAGATATGTACTACCTACCTAACCTTCTACTTACAAGACGTCTTAAGCTGACCTACAGTAGATTTTCTGACTTACGCATTGAGCTATGTTTTTTCCTATCATATGTTTCCTTATTATTTAATTTCCAAATTACTAGACAAATCAAATTAACTGTAGTTTGAAGTTAGTTTAAACACATTTCGCATACAAATTGACACTTTTTTATGCTGACTAAGTATATACGTACTTTCTTTTATACGGCAAAGCACCTAAGCTGTTAATGCCTTTTATTACTTAAAAAACCCTTTCGATAATTCCATGGGACCGCTGGGAGCATCGCGGCTAGTTTTAAGAAAATGACTAGTAATTAGTACTAAGTAAGCGATTTTTAACCGACTTCGAAAAAAGGAGGAGGTTTTCAATTCGTCTGTATGTTTTTTTTTCTTATTTTTATTTTTTAATGTATGTTCCGCGATTACTTCTTTTTTTAATCGAAAGATGGTACCTCCGGATTGGTCCCATTTTAATCTGGTTCAGTTTTGATGATGGGATCCATGAGAAAATGAGGGAACTCCTCAAAATTTTACAGCACGTGTATGCTTTTGGCAACAATTTCAAAGACTACAGCGAGTCTTGCGTCCCATCGTACCCATGTTTGGAAACTAGCCGAAAAAAAATAATTAAATCCGACTTCAAACTCCGACAGCCTACAAAGTCGGTGCCAAATGAACCGACTCAAAGCTGATGACAATCTTATAGTGAGCTTGACACCGACTTTATAGACTGTCGGAGTTTAAGTCGGTTTTTTATTTTTTTATTAAAAAAAATTAAAAACTGGCGGTTCACGTATAGCGAACGTAAAAACAGTTCACGAGATTTTACGATTCTGTTCCTTAAAACTTGTCGGAAACCATGTTTTATTTCTTAGAGCTGAAGTCGTCGTTTAATTCTAACTACGGGAAATAAAATGAGAAAAGTTTAACGACAATACCGCCTGTAAGCAGATTTAAGTTGAAAATCGTACGAATGTTTCTAGGAAACTAAGATTCAGGGCTTTAACAACATTCCTTTCTTCTGTGGCGCTATTCGAACGGATACGGTACAATAAGATAGCGAACGTCCGTATCCCTAAATAAGAGTTCACTTTCTCCCTATTTAGTGAGTCTGTGAAGCCATGCTGGCCTAGTGGTTCGACCTACCGCCTCGATGTGTGTGAAGTCCCCAATCTGCACTAGGACCGCATTGGGACTATAGCCCAAACCCTCTCGTGATAGGAGGAGGCCTGTGCCCAGCAGTGGGACCCAAATAGGCTGTGGTAGTAGTAGTAGTGAGATCTATCCCATCAGTGACAGTGAGTATATTACTGATGTAAGTACTATCACTGGCGAAAATGTAGGTACTCTTATTTAGGGCTGGGAACGCTCACTATCCCTATGTACTGTTTGCAGGCTGTCGGTGTGCGATCGTATTTAGACGATTTAAAAACGATAGCGTATGAGTTCACGAGTAGTTTGTCTTAAAAAATAGTGTTAAATAAAAAAACCGTTGCGATGCGTAGGTTTAGCTGGACACAACTATAGTGGCGCTTTGAATCGCACTTACGCCACTAGAGAGGAACCTGCTATAATGACAACGACCTAAAATTACGTTACGAAGAACCGAACCACAGAATATTTAATAGTACTACATACAGAATGGCCACGGAATCACCCGCCTGAATCTAGCCGGCGCGCAACTCGCGCCCAACTCGCCCTTACCGTCATTTGTTTCTTCCGGAGATGGAGAGTGAATCATTGGTCGAAATCGTGTTTTTTATATGCCGTGTCCGCCGTGTGACCGAACCCTAGAGGCATGAGAAGCAGTAATAACGTTATAAAGGACCAAACCCCGATCCTCTGCATGAGAAGCACTGAAGCAAGCCACAAGGCTACCGCGGCTTCCATTCAAACAATAATATAATCTATAACTTGTACACGAAGAGCTATGAAAGCTTTTCATTCAGTCATGCTACTTATCGCAGTGAGTCGGCTCAAAATGAAGTGTTGTCCAAAAAAAACAATATCGACCTAAAAGTTACTGACTTGGAGAACTAGTGACGTATTTGGCTACCGGCCAAATAAGTTCTGTACCTATCTTGCTGAGGCAGGGCAAAACCTATGGCCACGCAAATAACCTAATATGGAGTAATAAGACTATTACTTAGTAAGAATTTGTTGAAATGACTAGCTTCTGCCCGCGACTTCGCCCACGCGGAATACGTTATCGCGTTCCCAGGAAAAAGCCGCGGTGGCCTAGTGGTTCGACCTCCGTATGCAGAGGGTCGGGGGTTCGAATCCGGCTCACACCTCTAAGTTTGCTTATGTGCTAAATTCAATTTGAATTTACCGCTGAGCTTTTCGGCGAAGGAAAACATCGTGATGAAACCTGCACGCGTCGGCGAAGTAATTCAAGGATGTGTGTGAAGTCCCCAATCCGCACTGGGTATATAGTTACTTTATTATAACCCTCGCCAACGTTTTGGCCTAGCCGGTTAGGTAGGTTGTATATGTAGAGCTGTCAAATTTACACGTATACTGATTTAATAAGGTAATTACTGCGCGCATGTGTCACGCAATACAATATCTACAAGAAAAGTAATTCTTAGAAATGGTTCCGTGACGTCACAGATGACGGAGTTCTTGTGACGTTCTGTTGACGGTCTTCTACTACTACAGCCTATTTGCGTCTCACTGCTCGGCACAGGCCTCATCTCATCACGAGAGGGTTTGGGCTATAGTCCCCACGCGGGCCCAGTGCGGACTGGAGACTTCACACGCATCTTTGAATTAATTCGCAGATGCGTGCAGGTTTCCTCACGATGTTTTCCTTCACTGAAAAGCACAGTGGTTAATTCAAATTGAATTTCGCACATGATTAAACTTAGAGGTGCGAGCCGGAATCGAATCCCCGACCCTCTGCATGAGAGGCGGCAGGTCGAACCACTAGGCCACCACAGCATGTTGAGTTAGGTCTATTGTGTTATATTGCTACCGAATCCTACACCGGAGATGACGACGCAGCGGAGCCACGCCGTTTCGTCGCCTAAATAGTTTTATTTGGTTTCCTGACGCATTGTTGTTAACTGTAAGGTCATGTTAAAGTTTTATAAATAAATAAATATGCAGGTCGTAAAGGGGTTTTTGAGTTGCTGTCTTAAAACAGTGTCTGAATAGAAACAGATATGAAATATAGAGTCTTATATTCCATAAATTTTCAAACACAATCTGCCTAAGGTAAACGCGCCAGTCTTGAATCCACTCAATTCCAGTCATTATGTTATCCATACTAATATTATAAATGCGAAAGTAACTAGACAGATTTAGGTAAAATTTGGCATGGAGATAATTGGAGTCCCGGCTATATACTTACTTTTTATCTCGGATAAACGAATAGTTCCCGCTTGAACGCGATAACCGAATACCTTGCGGGCGAAGTCGCGGGTAGAAGCTAGGTAGATGCTAATCTTACCTACCTATAACATGAGTTCGTCTGTTCCATCACTGTAGCCTTATCCATAATTTAGTAAAAAAATGCTTAATTATCGTTAATTGTGATTAATTAAATCATCTTTTTAATACAGGTGCTCAAAAAGTAAACATTTCGATGCCTGTTTAACGTGCCAAAAGTTTGTCATTTCCGAACGAGCGTTTTTTTTGTTTTTTTACACCTAGCGAGCGTGCCTAAATTTGTTTTTTACGAACCAGTGCGTAAAGTTTTTTGAGCTTCACCTGTTCGTTTATTTCTTTAGTCTTTTTTTTCAAATGTACTAAAAAATACACTTTACAAGTGCGAAATTGTCATTTTATAAAATGACAAACTTTCCGCACTTGCATCAAAATATACTATTCTGCATACGTTAGGTTTAAAAGGGTCATTCTCAGAGGGCACGTTTTTTGGGCGTCGGGTAGAATAACTTTGTATTCTTGCATATATATGGCATACAAAAAATGTTGGAGGGTAGTTTTAGTTTTATTCTACCTGTAGCAGTTGTAATTTTGAAGATACTCTGTTGAGAACCAGTAATAAAAAAAAATAAAAGCCTACTTTTATCATGCTCCATCAAGCGTACAGACTCCAAAATTTGGGACAAACCCCTTTGCAACTCGGTAACCACTACTACTACCTAACACCGGGCACTTTTTTATTATAGTCAGATAAACAAATTAACATTTTGCTATGTTGATTGTTATTACAAATGCTTGTATAAAGAAATATGATTTTTTTCCCCGCGCGTACAAATTTATGACTAAACTCCGTCATTGGAAGCAAAACAAAAGTTGACATCACTATTTGCAAGTTTACGCAGATCACTATTACATCGAGCGAGCCAGTTCAGTCTTGTCTGTCATAGAGTACATTATACATACTTGTCTGTGACACGGTGAGCGACGGAGGTGCGTTTCGCGACGCAGGGCGATTTTACAAACGAAAGTATCTAATCTCCGTATTTTGTCACTTGCATTTTCTAAACTCCAATTAGTCATTTATTTTTCTATTGGTGTGATTGATTGTTTTACTATTTAAGTATAATGAATTAAACTATATTACCTGTTAAATGCGTGTAATATCGTTTTACTAAATAAGGTAATTTATGAAATAAAAAAATAAAATAGCTTTCTCCCTAGGCTCCGTCAAATAAACTCCGTCAAATATGTATTTCGACGGAGTTGAGAAAAAACCGTGTATTTAGTATCTAAGTGAGCAGTCACATGCAAAAAAATGTGTTTTACATCACATTTGCTGCTAAAAGATAAAAAGCTTAAAAGATCTAAAAGAAATATTATTAAGTGTAACATGTTATTCACTATGTTAAGTGATTGTTAATTTTTTTTTATTTTGTTATGTTTTCTACCATGCCTTTTAAAATTGGAGTTTTTTTTTAATACAAAATAAAAAGTAATAAATGCTGTTATTTTTCTTTTCAAACTGTGTTTAATATTTTATATTAAAATATATAAAATATAATTCAGGTTTTAAAGCACTGTATCCATCAACTCCATATCATATTTCTAAACTCCGTATAAAATATATCAACTCCGTCCCAACATTCTCAACTTCCGTCAACCGTCTTGGTGAAAAAAACAATGGCTTATAAAATGTTAACTAATAGATATATATGAGGAACAAAAGTACATTACACACCTAGGGCGGTCAAGTAAAGAAAGTCTCAGATCGCGGGTAATTGAGGCCCGAGCCGGAGGCGAGGGCTATAATCTAGCGGTGTGAGGATTTCTTTACGACCGCCCGTGGTTAGTATACGATTTTACGTCACCACCTGGCCGTGAAGAGGGATTTTTCGTAGCGCCCAAGGGCGGTAAATCCCGCTTTTCGGCCTGGTGTGACGTAAAAGTATATAAATGATGTAAATAGCTCAATGATTCGTATTTTATCTATACATATAATAAAGTTGTAGAGACTAAAAAATCTGTACATTGAATATATTTACAAAAAAACTAACTAGGCAGGTTTAAAATAAGTATCTGAAAACGATTTGGTACTTTAAAAAATTTTTGCCTGTTTGTTTGTTTGTTTGTTTGTTTGTTTGTTTGTTTGTTTGTTTGTATGTTTGAACCGGCATCACTTGAAAACTACTGATCCAATTTAAATATGGTTTTTACAATCGTGTTAAGACAGGTCCAGAATAGAACATAGGCAGTGGCGGACTAAGGGGGGGGCGGCGGGGGCGGTCCGCCCCGGGCCCCCGATCCTAGGGGGCCCCCAAATCACCAAATAATATAGTACTTAAGGCAAAAAAAAACTTGAAAAAATAGTTTCGACTAGGCAGCGGCATAACTGTACCACCTCATGCTCGAGGCCCCGAGGCAAATCTTTCGTTCCTATAGGGCCCCGTTAATTTTCAAAATTGCACAACTGAATTTTTTGGACTTTCCATTCTTTCCTCGTGGCCTCTTGGGCCGGGGCCCCCTCAGCTCAGGTAGTGAGGTAGGGAATTTTGCCCGTTCTGCCACGCGCCACTGCCACCCTATTGTTACGCCAATGTTTTGGTTTCGACCTAGTTGACGAGAGGGCCCCCAGAGTCCATTTCATATATACTTAGTTATTGGTAAAACATCCCAACATTTCCAATTCTAAGGTCCAAGCATTTGATTTTTTCGGAAACAAAAGGAAACAAATCGTCATAATATAAGGCTATTAATAATAAGTCCAACGCTCGCGGTACCGTGTTAAGCGCATAAACATAATATGGACTCCGTGGGAATATAATGATAATACCTAAATTATTCCAGTAACAGTCAGTACATCAGCATGTGGGTCAAATCCGGTAGTTCTGATTTTTTGCAGACTTGTTTATGATGTTGGCCTTATGTATAATCCAAGTTTGTGACCTTGAGTGCCGAACGTAACTTAGTCAAAAAATTTTAAAACACCGAAAATTTTGACCCTAATGAACTAGTTTTTAATACTACCTTTTCAGGACGTTTTTAAAGAATACTTTTAAACTTCAGCCCACTACTTAGCCCGTGTGGAATTCGGTTATAGCGCTCCTGCGGGAACTATGTATTTTTCCGGGTTAAACAGTAGCCTATGTCTTTCTAATCCAGTAACTTTATGATGTTGGCCTAATGTATCATCCAAGTTTATGACCTCGAGGGCCGAACGCAACTTTATCAAAAATAAAAAATAAACCGAGAAAATTTCTGATGCTTTTCAGATTTTGACTAGTTTTTGATACTACCTTTTCAGCAAGTTTTTAAAGGAGACTAAATTTGCTATAATATGAGACTAGAACAGTCTCTGTGTACCCAATATTTTCTGAGATAAAGCTTTTCAGAATTCATAATTTTTCAGAACTTCGCAATATTTTAGAAGTCATCGAACATAGCTATCGGGATGTTTTTCCAATTATCTTCGACGGACTGTGCTAGTGTTGCTCGTGTGGAGTCACGAATTGGAGCCACCTGTAGCATTTTTATATCCAACTAGCTTTTGAAGGCGATTTCGTATACACTCCCAGTTTTCCCGTTCCCGTAAGTATTTTAGAAAATCCTCTTTTTTTTTTTTTTAGTCTTTACACCTAAGAAACCTACATGCCAAATTTCAGCTTCCTACGACCACCAGTTTTGGTTTGGCTGAGCGTTGTCTGCTAACTATACGTGAAACGTGGCAGTAGTTCAATGGTTACCCCAAAGTTCTTTTGGTGTGTGTGACGCACAGCTGAAACTGCTGGTCGTAGGAAGCTGAAATTTGGCATGTAGGTTTCTTAAGAGGTGTAGAGGTGTATTAAGAGAGGATCGTCCAAAATTCCTACGGGAACGGGAGAGCGGGAGTTTGAATGTTGATGATTATGCGCATACGAAATCGCTTTCAAAAGCTAGTAGGATATAAAAATGCTACAGGTTACTCCGATTCATGACCCCACACGCTCGTGCTCAACACTAGCACACTTCGACGGAGGTAATTGGAAACACATTCTGATACAGCTATTCGAGTGACTTCTAAAATATTACAAAGTTCTGAAAAATTATAAATTCTGAAAAGCTTTATCTCAGAAAATATTGGGTACACAGAGACGGTTCTAGTCTCATATCATAGCAAATTTAGTCTTCTTTAAAAACGTTCTGAGAAGGTAGTATCAAAAACTAGTAATTTGGGGTAAAAATCGCCAAAATCTGAAAAGCAGCCGAAATTTTCTCTTGTTTTTTATTTTTGATAAAGTTGCGTTAAGCGTTCGAGGTCACAAACTTGGATTATAGATTACTAGCTTCTGCCCGCGACTTTGTCCGCGTGGAATTCGGTTATAGCGTTCCCGCGGGAATTGAGCGTTAAACTATAACAAATTATATACGAAAACATTCCTCTTGAAACACTCTATCTATTTAAAAAAAGCATCAAAATCCGTTGCGTAGTTTTAAAGATTTAAGCATACATAGGGATATAGGGACAGAGAACGCGACTTTGTTTTATACTATGTAGTGATACCAACAACATAAGCAAGCCTGCAAAAAATCGGAACTACCAGATTTCGCGCTTACTACTACATACTTTCAAACGACAAGGTTTCTGGATCATTCCCCGATCCAGCGGTTGAAGTGTGAAGAGGTAACAGACAGAGTTACTTTCGCATTTATAATATTAGGAAATAGACTAGTTTCTGTTCACGACTTTGTCTGCGTAGGATTCGCTTGTAGCACTCGCGTTCCCGCGGAAACTAGATACGTTTTTCGGGGTAAAAATTAGGCTATGCCTATGTCCTTCATCGGGACTAGAATTATCTCCATCCATACCAAATTTCATCTAAATTGGTGAAGCGATTTGAGCGTGACGACGCAACAGAGAGTCAAAGTTACTTTCGCTTCGCATTTATAATATTAAGTATGTATGTATAAATGCAAACGAGCACACAGGCCACCTGATGGTAAGCGAAATTTCAACTAAATGTGTTAGGTAGTCAGTGCACGTTAGCCTAACATATACCAACAACACATCTACACAGGCAAGGAGGGGGGCCCCATTTCGATTTTCCGCCCCGGGCCCCCGACAGGCTTAGTCCGCCACTGAACATAGGATAAAAAAAATCTTAACCTTTTGACCGGAAGAGGGTAAAAAGAAGGGGAGAAGTTTGTATGAAAAAAACATTACGCGTTGACTTACAATCATGAAACTTGGCAAAAGTACTCTACAAAAGAAATAAATAAATACCTGTCCGAGGAATTTTTCATTAAATCATATTTTAATCAATATTTAAATAAAAAAGGTTAAAAATATTGCGTACCAAAATGCTCTTACTAGCGTTACTATTCATTATTTTGTTGTATTACTTTAAGAATTAGTTACTGTATAAAGTATTCCCAAAACAGTTTACAGCTTTTTTGGATATTCGTTACACAGTTTAAGTAATAAGGTATGAAAGTTTTACCAAAATTGATTTCTCACCACAGATGGCGGGCGCTATAATGTAGATACTTAATGACCGAAACGTCTCAAACCTCAAAGTATTATAAAAACAATATTAATCGTTTTTCTAATGTATAATCGTTTGACTCTAAAACAATCAAATCAAGGAAAAATATATAAAAATCAAACTTTATATAAAACAACAAAAAATAAAAAGTCTGACAGGAATAACCGGGATCGATCCGCGGACTCTGGATCAAGTGTCCACATCATTTGCCACTAAGCCAACACGCTAGATGTCCATTGTAATGAAATAAGGCATATATTTGTAATAGAACCGATTTTGAAAAATAGAATGCGTCGTATTCAAATTTCGAATGATGTTTTATACATTGTAGCAGTACATTTTAATTTCCTCAGCTCAACAGTCAGGAAAGAGGTTTTATACTTTCTTTTATAGAAACTTATTTGTCCCGTGTCGGGCATACAAAATCAAGAACAAGGATTACTTATTAAGGCCGTTCATAGACCCAGATCAGCCGTCACTGTCACTCGTGGGACGAGTGAAAGAGAAAGCGCTACGCACAGAACGCCCGATTTAGTTACTTTTTAACACGTTTTAATTTCTATAAATATACCGTCTAAAAAAATGGCATTTATAAAGCTGTCGATGTATGCATATAATATGGATATTTTTTGTGTTATAATTAGTTTTACACTGTTTGATATAATAAACTGGAGTAAAGTTGGTTTAGCGGTCCGAGTTAGAGGTTACTTTGGAATTAAATTGTATCGAGCAAAGTTTCGTAAAACGTGTATCGAAAGCTGTCAATGTAAGGATGATATAATCAAATGTAACATATGTTTTTTTCATATTTTTAACTTTTAACATTTCTTAGAAAAGTATGATCTTAAATGAGCAATTTGACGATGCTGGGTCAGGGAAGGGCCTTAATATTTCACTGTGAGACGCATTAACTATCATCGTGTTATACTTACATGAAAGTATAGTAAGTAATGACTGAAACAATATGATTATTGAAAAAGTTGAGTGGCTATAGAATAGTCTGTTTACCTAATAAATAGTTCTAAAATATCGCCCAGGGGTACGGAAGCCTATATGCGAGTCTGACCTGCATTTGTCTGTTGTTTTTATGTATGACGATTTCGTCAATTGTAAACCGATTTCGATGATTCTTTTTTTATTCGAAAGGTGATACTTCCGTGTACCGGGAGACGAGCTGTCGGTAGGCCTTCAACGAGATGGAGCGACGACCTCGTGAAGGTCGCGGGAAACCGGTGGAAGCAAGTAGCACAGGACCGGTCTGAGTGGCGAGCCTTGGGGGAGGCCTATGTCCAACAGTGGACGTCTTTCGGCTGAAATGATGATGATGATGGTACTTCCATCCAAGGTGGTCCCATTTTAATTTGGTTCAGTTTTGATGATGGGATCCATGAAAAAATGAGGGTACTCCTCAAAATATGTTAGCACGTGTATGATTTTGGCATCAGTTTCAAAGACTACATTGATATTTACGTCCCGTTGTATCCATGTTTGGACAATGCAGCTGAAAAAAAACCGACTTCAATCAAAGTCCGACAGCCTATCCGATAAGCATGACAATCTTATAGCGGACTTCATAATTTCAACCAGCCATTGCTCAGAATTCAAGAATAAATCAAAGAGAATAGGCGTACGTCTAGCGCAGACATTCGGTTTTTTTCATTAGGTTTTTTTCTAGGTTTGTTCCCGCCAGAACGTAGAGGTCCGCTTTCGTGGGCTGCGTACCGAATCGCGCTCAGAGCGCTCACAGCTCCTCGCATCCTTTTTCCTCTTAAGAGTCGACTTAAAAGAGGAAGAAGGATGCAAGGTGCTGTGAGCGCTCTGAGCGTGATTTGGAACGCAGCCGTGGAAACCCGTCACGCGTGGCAGACTTCAGAACCGAATGGGCGAAGTCATAATAGTACATTACAGACCTAGGGTGGTGAATTCGTAAATGTCCCAGATCGCAGGTTTCTGTGGCCCGAACCGAAGGTGAGGGCCATAAATATGCGATCTGGGGCTTTACGAATTACCGCCCGTGGTTTGTCAAAAGTTTTACGTCTTGCCTTGGCCGTAAAGTGAGATTTTCTCTCCGCGTAGCGGGCAGAAAATCCCACTTTACGGCCAAGCGTGATGTAATAGTACATTACAGACCTAGGGTGGTGAATTCGTAAATGTCCCAGATCGCAGGTTTCTGTGGCCCGAACCGAAGGTGAGGGCCATAAATATGCGATCTGGGGCTTTACGAATTACCACCCGTGGTTTGTCAAAAGTTCGTCTTGCCTTGGCCAAGAAGTGAGATTTTCTCTCCGCGTAGCGGGCAGAAAATCCCACTTTATGGCCAAGGGGAATGTAAATTTTTTTTTTCGTACTGAAAAAGTCAGAACGTATGCGTCATGTTGAACAGTTTGTATGAAAAGAGTGCCGTTTGGTTTCCAAATCTGAATTTCTAATCTAAAAACCGCATTCGGAAACCTAACGCATGCGCCCAGCTTTGGACGACGACGACGAATTGATGGCTATTGCTCTTTTAATGGTTCTAAATAAGAATAAATAATATATCTGGACGCATATTATAAAATTTTCAGATTCACACATTTTGCGAACGTGAAGAACAAACTGTTAACAAAAAAATACACGTCTACACTGAACAGCGTTGGCGCGATTTGGACCCTCTCGAACATTTTGTATGAAAAGTGTCCCTTTCGGTTTCCGAATCTGAATTCCTAATCTGAAAACCGCATCCGGAAACCTAAAATATGCGCCCAGTCTTAAGGGTGACGTCATTAATTTTTTTCCGTCCCTCCGAACTTAACGCGCGGCAGACTTTCCGAATCGAATGAGTGACGTCATTCGGTTTTTTCCGTAAGTAAAAAGTCAGAACGTGCGCTTTGTTGAACAATTTGTATGTAAAGAGTGCCTTTCGCTTTCCGAACTCGAAATTCCGAACGCCTCGCGCAGACTTTCGGTTTTTTTCATTAAGTTTCTTGCCGCCGTTAGAGGTCCGCTTTCGTGGAAACGCGTTTTGAACGACGACGACGAATTGATGGCTCTTGCTCTTTTAATGGTACTAAATAAGAATAAATAACATAAGGACACACATTATAAAAAAAATGGGTTCACATATTTTGCAAACGTGTAGAACAAACTGTTAACAAAAAAATACACGTCTACACTGAACATCGTTAACGCGATTCGGACTCTCCTGATCTGAAATTTTCCGAACATGCGCGGTGGTTCAAACAAAATGTATGGGAACGGCGCGTTCGGGGTGACGTCATTAGATTTTTTTTCGGCCCTCCGAACCGAACGCGCGGCAGACTTTCCGAAACGAATGGGTGACGTCATTAGGGCTTTTTTTCAGAAGTTTTTACAGAAAAAGTCAGAACGTGTGCGCCATGTTGAACATTTTGTATGAAAAGAGTGCCTTTCGGATTCCGAATCTGAATTCCTAATCTGAAAACCGCATTCGGAAACCTACCGTATGCGCCCAGCCTTCCGAATCGAATGAGTGACGTCATTAGGTTATTTTTCCGTACGGAAAAAGTCAGAACGTGTGCGCCATGTTGAACCTTTTGTATGAAGATTGCACCTTTCGGTTTCCAAATCTGAATTCTTAATATGAAAACTGCATTCGGAAACCTAACTTAGGTAGGTATGCGCCCAGCCTAAAAGGCAAGTGATTGGCTGATGTATCAACGCACAGGCCAAACCGCCGCCGATAGCTGAAATTTGGCATGTAGGTTCCTTGAGGAGTGTAGGGGAGCACTAAGAGAGGAATTCCAAAAAAATTCCCACGGAGACGGGAAAAATGGGATTTTTACATTTTAATGTTTACGCGCGTACGAAGTCGCGGGCAACAGCTAGTACATAATATAGCAGTAAATATACTGTACAAAATCAAGACGGAGTTGAGGCTGAGAACACCTAATTCTGAGAATGACCCAAAACTTTTATTAAATTAGCAGTAGGAGACAAGGGTTTAGTTTAGGGAAGATGTGTGTAAAACATTGATTTTGTACCATCAATTCGAAGTGACTATAACTTTTCTAAATTTCCCCACTTTCTACACGAACTTGCTGTTTCTACAAAAAAACGTATCATTGACCTTTTTTTCCAGTTGACCACGTGCTGACACTCACTAAAGTCAGACCAAAACTAATCGATCTGACCAATCGAAATGCCGTGATATAAAAAAAAACTCACTATTGTAGCAATCGCTGAATAAACCAGTTTACCTACATTTGTAAAAACTGGTGTTTTCTTTATGCTACAATATAAAGAACCGGCCCGTCTGATGGTAAGTGCAGACCGTCGATCGACACCGGTCTATACAGAGTGACACATTTACCATTTAACTACCCAGATCGTTCAGTATGGGCAAGTCTGAAACTATAAGACATACGAAGATCCGTTCTTCGTAACCACGTCACCGATTTTAGTGACAAGAAAAACTACATTGATAGATTTAAAAATTAAAACTTGTAGGTACTAATTAACGCACGTCAGTAACCAATTTGTAGAGTCTGGTTCCCACTCATATACTACTACTACAGCCTATTTGCGTCCAACTGCTGGGCACAGGCCTCCTCTCACTACGTTTGGTTTGGGCTATAGTCCCCACGCGGGCCCAGCACGGATTGGCGACTTCACATCTTTGAATTACTTCGCAGATGCGTGCAGGTTTCTTCGCGATGTTTTCCTTTACCGAAAAGCTCAGTGAGAAATTCAAATTGAATTTCGCACATAAGTTAACTTAGAGGTGCGAGCCGGAATCAAACCCCCGACCTCTGCATGAGAGGCGGTAGGTCGAACCACTATGCCACCTAATTAATTTGTTCTAGACCCTCGTACCAAAATGATGTAGATTGACCTGGCTATAAACCCGACTTTTTCACCCGATTGCGCCAGAAGTTGGGTTGTGTTTTCGAGTGTATGTGTGTAGTATGTATGTACCTATCTATGCATATTTCTTTGGCACAATCCATAGCGTAAACGGTTTGATATGGGATTTCAATAAATAAATAAAGAATAAATAATAAACGATACCTCCGAAGCTAAAGCTAAATTCTATAGAATCGCCTTGGTTGTGAGAGTGACACTGAGTATTTTAAAGTGTTCAAAAATCGAGTTTATGTACTTATTAAATTAATTGCCTCAAATTCGTCTATTTAGCAATTTAGTTTCCCCGAAGGCTCGAATTTCGGCCGTTTCCCTGTTTCGGCAACTTTAAAATGGCGGGCGCGTCGAATTTGGCCATAAATTTCATTATAGAGCGGAGATTCCGCCATCTGCATAATGGCCGCCATCAATAATCATTCAGGTTGTATTAAAATTTATTGTCCCCGAACAGGTAGGCGATTTCTCATTATTTCACTAAATTATGGAACTTTTGTCAGTTATTCTGTAATCATATAACGATCCTAGAAAAACTGGCTTCATAATTGACTGATGACGCATTTTGAGTGTAGGTAGTTAGGGTTACTATTTATCGCACGCAGTACAAAAATGTGAATTTAAGTTTAAAGGCTACTTTTGTCCCGGAATAACGTATAGTTCCCGCGGGAACGCGATAGCACAATTCTACGCGGGAATAATCGTTGGCAGAAGCTAGTTATAAGGAGTCTAAGTTTGTTAGTTCTGTCTGTCTTTCGTATTTGTGTACATTTTATTCGTCTATTCCGGCACTGTCCTCTCCACTGCTCAAAGGTCGACTGGAAAAGTCCCTTAAAGGGATAAGTACGCCTTTGTACAATTTTATTATTATTAGTGCCCGTGCGCTGCTGTGGAAGTAGGTTCCGGCCTTATGATCAAAACTTGTAAAATATAATACCATGGTACAGCAATAAAAGCATGAGCATACCTACCTAGAGAGTAAACTTTAAATTTTCACTCAATAATTTCGTCTTCAATTAATTACTTCTGAAATCCGATCTAGTTATATACCCAAGCCAAACATTTGGTACATAAACTAGGCACCGCCCGACCTCAAAACTACAGGGTGCGCGAAACCGCAACATCCATCTCGCAGACAGATGGGAACTTCGGAACACTGTACAGTTTAACAGCGGAACTGAAAAACAGTTGTACTTACTCATAGAAAATTAAACATGATACCTAAGCTATTATTAACCGACTTCGAAAAAAGGAGGCGGTTCTTCTTGACCGAGATATTCGATTTCTTTTTCAGTTTTCTCAGTCGGGACAACTTGTTTTAGGACCAGTGCAAAAATGGTATACTTAGGTATATAGAGGTACATAACTAGCTTCTGCCCGCGACATCGCCCGTGTGAAATTCAGTTGTCACGTTCAAGTGGGAACTATGTTTTTCCGGGATAGAAGGTAGCTTATGTCCTTCCTCGGGACTCGAACTATCTCCATGTCAAATTTCATCCAAATGGGTCTAGCGGAAGCGTGAAGAGGTAACAGACAGATGTAAATGTCTAGATCTTTTTGACTCTTTAAATGTTCACATATTTCTGACCGATTTATCGTACAGATATTTCTGGCTAATCAACTGTACAGATATTTTTGGCGCCTTGGGAACGTATATATATTTATGCCCTTGACTCTATGAAGTTAGTCATAGATAGTGGGGTTGAAAAGTTAGGAGGCGTGTTGATAAATGACTGTTTCTATTAATATACCTCCATTTTCATTTATACTATGTACGGGCTGTACTTCTCTCCGTGGAGTATTTACACCATTTATAACCGACCTCAAAAAAGGAGTTCGCAATTCGTCGGAAATTTTTTATATACGTAGAGATCTTCTACTATCTAAAGTCCCGCGCCTTCACATTTCAAAACGCTTATTTTTTTTATTATTATTTAAAAAGCACCACCAACACTCTCAACGCATAGTTGATGGCTATCTCAGCACGCACACATGTGTTGAGAGTGTTGGTGGTGCTTTTTAAATACATTGAAGCGTTTTGAAATGTGAAGGCGCGGGACTTTAGATAGTAGAAGATCTCTAACTAGCTTCAAGTAGCTTCTGCCCGCGTAGAATTCGGCTATATATCGCGCTCCCGCGGGAACTATCCGCTTTTCCGGGATAAAAATAAGCCTATGTCCTTTCCCGGGAGCTCAACTATCCCCATGTCAAATTTCATCTCAATCGGTCCAGCGGTTGCAGCGTGAAGAGTTAACAGACAGACAGAGTTACTTTCGCATTTATACATATAATTAGTATGGATTAGTATGGATGTAAAATTTACCATTTGAATTTCCCACTGAGCTTTTCGGTGAAGGAAAACAGCTTGAGGTAACCTGCATGCATCTGCGAAGCAATTTAAAGATGTGTGTGAAGTCCCTAATCCGCACTGGGCCCGCGTGGGGACTATAGCCCAAACCCTCTGATGATGAGAGGAGGCCTGTGCCCAGCAGTGAGACGCAAATAGGCTGTAGTAGTAATATGGAATGTAATGACAACAGGTTCTGTAGGGATGACGACAACTTTTTTTTCCTTAGTCTATCAGGAAGGTTATTGAAAAGTATTGGACACGTATTTTTTTCTTTTTTCACGTAATCAACCTTATACGGAGATATATTGAGTTGAAATGTCGCGTGACGTCACGCGACACACGGTGACGTAGTTAGCCCCCCCTCTCCAACTTTAATGCGTTTTAACTTAGTCATTCTTTGTTAATTTGATAAAATAAGAAATACGTGTCTAATATTTTTTTATTACCTGACTGACGGACTAATTAGAATTTCGATTTCTTCACCCTCTCGTCATCCCTATTGCAAGTCAAAACTGTATCGTAATATTCGTAATAGATAATATGTTGTGGATTTGGCCCGCCTCTGGGCGCCCAGAGTCGACCTAGGTTATTTATTACACTCCACGGTTTGCTTATTGAATTTGTAATGAGAATTGTTTGTCCGTAGTTGCTTTCTGAATTGGTGTTTAAGTGCTGAAGTCAATAACTTGGAAGATGTGGGAGAATGTAGGCCACGAACGATGTATCACAAAACCCTTCTTGATGATGCTAACTGTAATCTATCTACATAGAAAGGAATAGGCGTGTCTGTGTACATAGAAAGAAAAGTTAAAAAAAAGGAACGGGGGGTCTAAAGATGTATGGTAGACCGCAAAACAGCGATTTTTAGTAATATTTTCTGTCTGTCTGTTTGTTAGAGTTAATCTCCGAAACTACTGAACCGATTTGTATGCAGTTTTCAAGGGTAGATAGAGCATCATTTGGAGCAACATATAAGCTATGTTTGAATAAAATCGGATACTTTTAAAACCTTTTCTGGAATTACGGGATTGCCGTGGTTCCTGAGATTACGGAATTTGTGGGATTCCCGGGATTTCTATTCAAAGTCCTCTTCAACGGTCCCTAATGAGTTTCTGGGATTTTTCCGGGATTTCCGGGATAAGTAGGTAGCCTATAGCTTATTCCAGGTTACAAACTATCTATTTGCCAAATTTTATACAAATTGGTTGAGCCGTTTTAGCGTGATTGGAGCAACAAACATTCAAACATCTAAACATCGAAACACAAACTTTCAGCTTCATTATTAGTAAGCGGGCGCCTTCACAGTTGTGTCCTGTCTCCTGCTATAGAGATAGCTGTGATTGACGACCATTTGTTCTCCGGCAGGTCGTCAGGTCGGTGATGCAGCGGCGCTGATGCTGTGCGGCGCCATCTGGTCCGCCGCGCCCGTGTCCCTGCGCTTGGCGGCCGCGCTGCCCGCCGCCCGGCCCGTGCTCGCCGCGCTCGTCATGCATGCGCTGCACGCGCGCGTCGACGATGACTCCAGCTTCATAGGTCAGTGGCATGCTCTAGGAAAACAAGGTCTGCTGCTCCGGGTCGCTTGACACCCGTACGTCAAAGTCGAGTTGCCACTTCATTGCAATAAAACAAGAATGAAGGAAATATTTTCTGCCTTCTTCTTCTTCTATTTAAGAGCCGTGCTCTTGTCGGTGAAGTAACCGCCATGTCTCTCGATCCTGTGCCCGTCTTTTTAGGTCGTAATAAGGCGGGACATTTGCTCTTTCCTTCAGCTGGTCAAAGTAGGTTAAGTGGTCTACCTCTTCCCCTTCTTCCTTATATGTTATACCTAATGCAAAATAAATTAATTGCGCCTTACAATTGTCATTTACTTGTTTAAGCACACGAAATGGGACAAGTTAAAACAAATGAACGTAATAATTTAATGAAACACTCACAGGATACACGACATAGGATAGGGGTCGGGGATTATTTTAATACACCACTTGCAACACACAGCAGTGCGAATGACGTTCGGGTGTCACCCGCACTACTACAGAATACCGGAGTGGCATGCCTGTCCAAGTAGGTATATTATTGTATCATGGGTCAATGGTACACTTAGTGTGGGTGATACATGTGACGTCATCACTACTGTGAGTTGCAAATTGGTGTAGGTAACAGATACCTAATCCCCTACTACCATACATGTATGACCTGTGAGTGTACGAGCGGGAACGCGTTGGATTGGTTGCGAATGGCACAGGACCTGTCTGAGGTTGAGAAATGACGATCTTAGTGGCAGATTCAGCATTTTCGCTTCACTCAATAAGGTTACTGAAGGATCGGGAATAGCCCAGGGTGCTCTTCAATTAGAGAGACTTGTAAGTAAAAAAAAATACAATTTATATTCAGCGAAGAAATGGAATACAGCTAGTCTCAATGGTTCGTTGGGCTTAATGAATCTGTCCTTTTTTGAATCCGCGTAACCGCCGCGCCGCAGTCACGTGATCTCGATTAGGATGCGTTCAGAGAAGTTGCGTTCTGAACAGTTACCTACGTATACGTAGGATGCAGGAATTTAGCTTGGAGACTAAGTTTTATCAAGGTTCATGAGTTATACTGATTTTCATGAACGGTTCCACGCGGGTGATGCCGCGGTCACAGTTAATTCACCAAACTAAATTACCAATTATTTTCCTACAAAACAAAGGTACCTCTTTATTTATACTACCTACCATCATTAAATACCAATACACTCACAAAATATCGATATCTGGCAACCCTGCCCCGAAATAGTCGGCACGCGACAGCCCTATCGGTAGACATCTCGGCGCCTGCACACATGGAGAGGTTACGCCAATGAGCGGGAGCGGGCGCGGCGAGCGTTTTTCATAAACATTGCGCGAACGACATCTGCCTTCACAACTCACGGAGTCTTGGGATTTCATCCGCGAATTCGCGAAGCAACGAGATTTCATAGGGAGCGTCAAAACGTCATGACGCTCAAATTGAACTTTAAATCTAGCTCTTTAAATAAATACGTTTTGACGTTCCCTAAAGAATCCGTTCAGTCCTTCCTTCAGATGAAATAACTAGTGACGGTTAGAGGAACTTTTTGGCAACGACCGGGCCACTTGAAGAAAATCTGGAGAGGCATATGCCCTACGGTGGGCGAAGATGCGCTGACGAAGAAGATGTTTGCTTCTCGAATGAGGCGCCTGTATAGACAATAGAAACCACATTCATTCCCTGCTACTATCTGCCACATATTGGCATCGCACACTATGTAGGGAAACGCTTGTCGCTCCCGCTGTCGCTCGTAGTCGTGACCGAACCCTTGTGCTGTTTTAATAAACCCTCTGGTCACTTCTGCACGCCTGGTACTTGGCTTTAATTAAATTTTAGGTAACTACGGATTTAAGATATAAATATTATGAAGACATAAGTAACTCAAGACACAAAGCTCCTCGTTAAATAATACCTTTCCTAGGTCTTTTTTTCGGTGAAGGAAAACATCGTGAGGAAACCTGCACGCATCTGCGAAGTAATTCAAAGATGTGTGTGAAGTCCCCAATCCGCATTGGGCCCGCGTGGGGACTATAGCCCAAACCCTCTCATGATGAGGGGAGGCCTGTGCCCAGCAGTGGGACGCAAATAGGCTGTAGTAGTAGTAGTAGGTCTTTTTTTACCCGACTGCGCTAGAAGGAGGGTTATGTTTTCCGAGTGTATGTGAGTTTTACCGGATTACTTATCTGATATCCATTAGCATGTAATTACCTAACCTAACTAAGTAAGTGTATGTACTAACTTATATAAGAACACACTTGATACATTATATACTAGAACATAAGTCTTGAGGATGTCTTGAGGTGGGCGTCATCACTGCGACTCAGTCTCCTACTACTGCAGCTGATTACGAATGATTTGTTTTGTATAACTGTTTATTATGTTCAATAAATCTTTAATCTTAATCTTTAATCTTAATGTATGTAAGTATGTATGTATGCAAAGGCAGGCTCCTGTAGCCTAAATGGCTTGATGGATTTTATTTTAGCATGCGAGGTGTCGTTAGATTCGTCTGAATTGTAAGAGTGGGGTGTCAAAATAAAGGATTTAATGAACGGATTACAAAAATATATAGGTATGTGATATCAAAAGTTTGTTTCCAGTCGGATAGGTAGTTTTTTTCTTCAAAAATCGAGTTATTAACTAGAGTTGTTTCAGACTGTCTCTCTATCCACGCAGTAAACAAGAACTAACTAAACAACATAACGTTTGTTAAATATTCACATCAACATCACATTAAGGTGAACGACGTTCCTGTATGGAATGACAGCTTGGCGATCATATTTAGATAACGCTGACGAGTCCTTCAAATGCGGACGATGCAACCTACGTAACCTTAGAGATTATCTAGGTACTATTTTAAAATACATGTTTCGACTAAAAGACCCGCCTTAAAAGTACAAAGGAACTCTTCAGTGTGACTCACTTCTGGGATTTCCGAGTGCAAGTTGAAAACTGGAACGTAACAACCAACTTATTAACTTCAACAAAACCTTAATACTAGGCAATGGAGTCTAATTTACCTTGACAGTATTTAATCAAATACGCGTTTCCTCGGCTGAAATTCTTCTAAACTCAATACAACAATGCAACAACAGCCATTCTGCTCACAAATTAATTTGAACTCTAATGTCTAGTACGTACAGCACATTAACTTTTGTTAGGATTTTCGTAATATCGGTTCAATTCAAACTTGGAACTGCAATGGAAACTCATTCCTGGTGCGATGACGCGTAAATGCAACCGTTGTATTTGTTAAAAGTAATGTCATTGACCTTGTTATGTGTCGATTTGTATTTTTTTCGGGAATCTGGGGACTTATTTTGAAGAACAGACCGCCTTTTCAAAGTAAGTATACTTTTATTTTATTCCTGCTAGCTTCTTTGGCGTGAAATCAATCAACATGCACAATATCCACAGAACTAGCTATCGATTCTATGCAATGTTTTTGAGGTGTTATTTTTTTTTTCGAGTTAGAAGAAAAAATGATTGGATTCGCTCACACCATTAATTCCATACGTAAGTAGTTTACTATTACTACTACAGCCTATTTGCCTCCCACTGCTGGGCACAGGCCTCCCCTCATCATGAGAGGGTTTGGGCTATAGTCCCCACGCGGGCCCAGTGCGGATTGGGGACTTCAGACACATCTTTGAATTACTTCGCAGATGCGTGCAGGTTTCCTCACGATGTTTTCCTTCACCGAAAAGCTCGTGGTAAATTCAAATTGAATTTCGCACGTAAGTAAACTTAGAGGTGCGAGCCGGCATCGAACCCCCGAACCTCGGCATGAGAGGCGCTAGGTCGAACCACTAAGGCCCGGTTCCTATATCCACGAAACGCCTCGTTTTGCCTACGGACGGTTGATTTTTGACATTTGTTCCATAGGAATCTGTCAAATTTTAACCGTCCGTAGGCAAAACGAGGCGTTTTTTGGATATAGGAACCGGGCGTAAGCCACCACGGCTTCTCTTCTTCAGTAGTTTACTGGGCCATACAAAAACATGCTTAGAATCTACGAGTATAGCTGATTCTGTGGGTAAAATATCGTCACAACGTTTTGCTTGACCCTATATAAAATCTTTCATGAAGACGCTGACAATAGCTAATGACCTTGAGCAATCGAGGCCGGCAATAGGGATGACGACAGGGTGAAGAAATCGAACTTCTAATTAGTCCGTCAGTCAGGTAATAAAAAAATATTAGACACGTATTTTTTGTTTTATCAAATTAACAAAGAATTACTAAGTTAAAACGCATTAAAGTTGGAGAGTGGGGGCTAACTACGTCACCGTTAGGTATAAATCGTACCTAACCGTGACGTCATGCGACATTTCAACTCAATATACCTATCTCCGTATTAGTTTGATTACGTGAAAAAGGAAAAAATACGTATCCAATACTTTTCAATAATCTTCCTGATAGACTAAGGAAAATAGTTGTCGTCATCCCTGTTGTCACCATTACATGGTGGCTACATGTAAATAAATAACCAATGTTTGATAGTCGAAATCGAAATGTCATTTAGACACACAGGTTTTTGGAATTAGGCGTCGGCCTGTCTGATTACATCTTGAATAAGTAATGTCACTCAACCGATTATCGTACCATATCGATTTCTCATTTGTCAGCCACATTTCTGTCTAAGCATGTAGACCCAGTACGCTTAGTATCAACGGGAACGTTTTCTGATGACAACGCACAGCCGAAACCACTGGTCGTAGGAAGCTGAAATTTGACATAGGGGAGAGGGGGGCAGCTATCACTGAAGGCAGCTTAGAACAAATGCGTTCAAAGACGTATTTTTAGTGCGATTATGGTCCAAATCCATTTTTTGGGCTCGCAACACTGACCCACACAACAGTCACTTGACAGATTTGACGTTTGACAGAACATGAACAAACCAGTACCTAGCATATTTTGATTTCGATGTCAACTGTTAGCGGTTTTGCTCCCCGTGTCTAAGGATTTTCAGGCTGTATTTGAAGGAAGCGGTAAGTGAAACTTAATTTATTCGATAGTACAATGAATTAGCTTTAGTGACGAAGAATAAACAATCAGAATTTGCAATTGTTTTGGAAGATATCGATGTTTATTTTTTTAAATAGGTGTTGGGGTAGTTATGAAAAAAAATTAGGAGGCAGTTTTGATTAGCAATCTGTTCAAAACTACCCCGGTCATAAGAAATGTTCATATCTGCCCCGATATAAACTGACATGTAGGTACGTAAACTCAAAATAATATTATCTTAGTTATTTTAGTAAATGCTCATAACGCATTTACCTGAATTAATTGGTCAAGCAAATCACGTCAGTAGAAAAGGGCGCGAAGGGCTATCCCTTCGCGCCTACACTTTTCAAATTTGCCGCCTTTTTTTACTGACAAGATTTGCTTGAACGAGTATGGTAGTCGATTCTATTGTCTGTTTTTCTCTCGTTTTATATGATAAAATGAAAATTCTAATTAGAACATTTTATATATTTTTATTTAACTACAACTAAAACATAATAAATACTGAATCACTATCCCCTGTTACATTGTTGAGGTAGTTTTGAACAATAGTGTGTGCAAAACTGCCTCAAGGGGGCAGCTTTAATAGAATTTCAATACTTTACAAAGGTACCCTCCTGAGGCACCTTTGAACACTACAAAAAACATTTCTGGTCAAAAGTACCCCCTCATAGTTATAACTGCAAATTATATGAGTAAAATGTTAATACGACCATTTCTAGTGACTAACTGTACTAAGTACAGGTAAAAAAACACGTATATCTCGATATTGTTGCCTTACAATCCAGATATCAAATCTGCCCCAAGTAAATTCAAAGCTACCCACGCTTGGGGCAGTATTGAACATTATTCCTTGAGTTGCAAAATTCTGAATTGTACCTTTGTCTTTAGCTTTGGACATGTGCAAATGCATTAATTACATAGGTTAATAACATGCGTTGTTGTGTAGAGGCTTAAAACTGGTTTTTATGGGTAATATTTTGAAATACGTCAAGGAGTGTAAAAAGTGTACCAGGCTGCCCCCCTCTCCCCTATAGTTTCCTTGGAGAGTGCAGGCGACTGCACTAAGAGAGGATTTCTCGAAATTCCCGCGGGAACGGGAAAAAACGGGATTTTACGTTTTAATGTTTACGCGGCATCAGCTCGTAAAATATATGGAAGGCAAACTATGTATCTTAAGGGACGGGACAATGGGGACTATCGTTTCTTTGCTCACCCGTTGGCGCCACTGTCGACTAAGGTCCAGAGGTTATAGCTGTCAAAGGCGACTTTATAAGATCGGCGCTGAAACAAAGTTTTCAATCTTGAATCTCATTAAGTTTATTAATTATAAATAACTATCATCATATCGAGTAGCTATGCCGCAATGTTGTGCAGATTCCTTTTTTTTGGTAAAAATTTTTTTTTTTCAAAGTGTTTACATTCATAGCCAAATAATCCATATTTGCTATAATTTCACGAAGGAGATCACTTTTCAACAGGTAAATTAAAGAAATTATGATCTATATCAAGAAGCCCGCCAAAACCAGTGAAAACTGAATGTTATTGGACCTCACGTGACACTAGCGCCTCTAGTGGCAAATTCACACGCGATAGCTCCCATTGTCTGAAGGCATAAATAATGTCAAACGGTTTAACTGGCCACTTCCATAAATTAAAAAAGAAAGTGTTCCGTTTTCAAATCTACATCGACTTTGAAAAGCGTCTCGAAAAACTATTCAAAAAACAAAGTTGTTTTTTTAATAGTTTTTCGAGTTCGTAATGTAAGTAAGTACTTACATTACGAACTCTTATCTTCTTAATTTTATATTGTTCAACTTGCAAACAACAATTCAAATGCTGAAATTCAAATTCAATTCCATTTTTAAATAAAGCACGCATGTTTTTTTTTACCAGCCAGGGTTGGCCACTGGCCAGCTATAAATCATGGTAACCTATATTTCATAACAGTGTTAAGCCAGTTTCACACGCGATCCGGAAGTGTTGCAGGACAATGCTCGGCGGTGTAGCGTGGCGTAAAGGCGCTCCCACAGTCCACACTATGGAGTGTGGAATGTGTCTTGGTAAGGAGCGCAATCTTATATGGCATTTGTATGGCGAAACGTGTCCAGCGGATCTGATAAATAATTTTGTTTTCTGCTGAACGTTGGTAAGTGGTTCCATCTGGTGGCGCTAGGCGCAGACTAGGTGACAGTAGTTGTCAGTGTGAATTATTGTCAATTTCTTTAAATATGTAAAGTATGAATTTTCAGTTATTGTGTGATTGAGTGAAACAATGTTTTTGAGATAAAATTCTAATATAGTAACAATAGATCTAATATAGGACTAATCAATTAAAACAGCCAATTGAAACAATTCACGCGCGGGAAGTTTTAAAATCCGCCGACTCCGATCTCTAGTTTACTTATGACCAAAATACATTTTGAATTTCGGTACCGTTGAGCTTTTGAAGGACAACATCGCGAGGAAGCCTAGGCATTTGTAAAGTAATTCAAGGATATGTGTGAAGTTGCTCTGTTGCTTATCCGTACTGAGCTTGCGCGAGGATAGTCCTCGAGAGGGTTTGGGCTGTAGAAGTCCAAACCCACTCGTCATGGGAGGAATGAAGGCGTGTATACATCGACTATGCGCGGCCGCCCGCCGCGCGAGCATTGTTCGACCGCGGCAAACCTGGGTTTTGGCTCGCGAGCCATTTTTAGCGCATCATTTCTCTGTAGCGCGCGCGGCAGCCGATCCGAGAGATCAAAGAGCGTTAGCCCGGATATGTTTAACAATTCAACCTGCGTTATATCAACATGTACGAAATTGTGTAACATCCAAAGAAGCTTGGAAAAAGCTTGCAGATTGCTTTGAGGATAAAGGTTTATACCGGCGAGTCCTGCTTTTACGCCAACTTCACCGTGTGGAATATGTCCGAGTATATTGATAACGTTATGTACCTGGTGCAGCAACTCGAAGACATTGGGAAGAGCATTGGTGATGCTGAGGTGGCGGAAATACTTCTATCTGGACTTCCACAAGAATTCGACATCATTGTCTCTAGTCTGGAGACCGCCTGCCTCACCAGTACACTGAGTTCGGAGATTGTAAGAATGAGATTATTACAAGAAGACCACCGGCGTAGTAACGAGTAAACTTCTATGGCTTACGTTGCAAACAATCACAAAAAGAGGAGAAGCATTCTTTGTACATACTGCAAAAGGCAAGGACATGTAGCGAAGCGTTGCTTTAAGAAGAAGCGAGAGCAGGTTGGTCGGGAATCTGAGGGGCACACTATGTTTGCCTCGGCGTTCTCCGTGTCTACTGCAGCTTCCGAATTTATCGTTGACTCTGGTGCCTCATGCAGCATGGTGAACAGCGAAGATTTAATTCAAGATGCCAAAGAAAATAACTGTCGTATATCTGTGGCAAATGGCCAATATATTAGCAGTAATTCTATTGGTAAGCTTCAACTGTCTCCTATTTGTTTAAGCAATGTTTTAGTTGTTCCTTATCTTTCCAATAATTCATTATCTGTAAGTCAGATGACAGAAAGAGGTTATGTTGTTGTTTTTGCTAAAGATGGGTGTAATATTTATGATAGTAGTAAAACTACTGGCAACCCGATTTTCTCAGCGTATAAAGTAAATGGGCTTTACAAACTGAATATTAGGCAAGATAGGTTCTTACCCCTGGAGCATTCCAAGCCCCTTCATACTAGGCAGAGGACAGTGAGTGCTCACAAAGCTGACAGTTTGCCATTAAGTTTATGGCATAAGCGTCTAGGCCACCTGAATATTGAAGGTATGCGCATGCTGGGTGATGGGGATCAGTGTTCTGGTGTTGTTTTTCAGAAGGAAGACATGAGCGGCTGTGTCTCTTGCCTGACGGGCAAGATGTCTAACGCATCTTTTCCCGCTGCAAGTGTAAGACGTGCTGCTGCACCCCTTGAGCTGATCTACTCCGATGTCGCTGGGCCAATGCAAGTCACAACGTGGGGTGGAAACCGTTACTTGCTGACCTTCACGGATGACTGTACGAGAAAAACCTTCGGATATCTCATGGAGTCGAAAGGTGAGGTGTATTCCCATTTTATTAATTTTAAAAATATGGTTGAGAAGCAGACGGGTTTGCACATCAAGGTTCTGCAAGTTTCCTTAAGAAGGAAGGCATCATACACCAACAGAATGGCGTGGCGGAGC
Organism: Aethes cnicana; assembly: GCA_963971205.1. Taxonomy (NCBI): domain Eukaryota; kingdom Metazoa; phylum Arthropoda; class Insecta; order Lepidoptera; family Tortricidae; genus Aethes; species Aethes cnicana. The sequence goes on along the minus strand of OZ020289.1, from coordinate 11,488,454 downwards.
GTGTAAACAGAACGGTGTTTGAGAAAGCCCGTGCAATGCTGCAGGAATCTGGTTTGTCAAATCGTTACTGGGGAGAAAGCGTGTTGACCGCAATTTACCTTAAAAATAGGAGCCCAACTAGAGCTTTGAACAATATGATTCCTGAATGTGTATGAACTGGATCTTCTGTAGACCTCAGTCATTTGCGCGTCTTTGGCTGTGTAGCCTATTCTCATGTTCCGAAACAAAAACGACGTAAGCTCGACGCTAAGGCGAAGCCTTATATTTTTATAGGGTACAGTGAAACTTGCAAGGGATATAGACTCAGTGACCCATCTGATCCTCGCATCGTTATTTACTCTAGGAGCGTTTTAACGAAAGCGAATTTTATGCAAAAACTAAGGCGAATTTCGGACAGGCCAATAAAAATGTTGTCATATATGACAGTCTGAATTTTAATAATAAAGTTAACTGTGATAAAGAAATCATAAATGAACCAAAGAATAATGAAGTTAACTGTGATATTAGTAATAGAATTTTAAATAATGAAAATGAAATAATCAGCTGTGATATTAATGATAAATCTGGTAGTAGTAGGTCTAATCATAGTTCTTCGGATGTTTCAGATGCGGAAGTTACACCACCGCCGTGGTCACCGCTGTCTGACCAATACTGTACTGGCGAAGACCGCTCTTCTGGTGAAGGTGATGAAGATTCTTCTCTGCCGGAGCCGGTGTATGCTGGTCGAGGAGGAGAGCCGATTCCGTCGGCAGCTACTGATGCGTCTAGCTCTCAGCGCCCCGTACGTAGTACTAGAGGTAAAATGCCTATGAAGATGTCTGACTATGACATTTGCTGGCTGAGGCTAGTTCACTGGACGATCCTACTTCCTATGAGGATGCCATGAATTCACCAGACAAGGAAGAATGGTGTAAGGCTATAAAATGTGAGTATGATGCTCTCCTCAAAAATCAGGTGTGGGAATTAGTTGATCGACCTAAGCATGAGAACATCATAAAATGCAAATGGGTTTTTATGCGTAAACATGATGCCGCAGGTAATTTTAATAAATTTAAAGCGCGTTTAGTTGCCCGTGGTTGTACTCAACAAGAGGGAATCGATTATAATGACACATTTTCACCTGTCGTTAGGCATTCTACACTAAGAATTTTATTCTCTCTTTCTACAGAACTCGATTTGCAATGTGACCATATCGATGTTACAACTGCCTTTTTAAATGGTGAACTAGATGAAACTATATTTATGGAACAGCCTAAGGGCTTTAATAATAGTAATAATGATCAAGTATGTTTACAAAAGCATATACGGCTTGAAGCAAGCAAGTCGTATGTGGAATTCGAAAATTCATAATGGTTTATGTGCCAATGGATATGTGCAAAGCAAATGCGAGCCCTGTATCTATGTAAAAAGAACCAAAGTTGAGTACATAATATTAGCCTTATATGTCGATGATTTTTATGTAGTTCATAATAACTGTATAGATAGTGTTTTATTTAATTTTAATTTCAAACATTTGACAAACAAATGTAGTGATTATTTTATACAATAATAAAACTCATTTGGACATCATCACATAGTATTTATTGTGAGACAAGATCTTCCCAGCAGGCGACACGCAAAACCACTACGCACGTGTCTGCTCAACAAGTACACTTATCGTTTTCCTTGTTTTAGCTTCTGCCCGCGACTTTCGCCCGCGTGGAATTCGGTTATCGCGTTCCCGCGGAAACTATACGTTTTTTGCGGGATAAAAAGTAGCACATGTACTTTCCCGGGACCCCAACTATCTCCATGCCAAATTTCATCTGAATCGGTCTAGCGGTTGAAGCGTGAAGAGGTAACAGACAGGCAGACAGACAGACAGAGTTACTTTCGCATTTATAATATTAACTAGCTTTTCCCCGCAACTTCGTATGCGCAGAAATATTAAAATGAAAAATCCCGTTTTTTCCCGTTCCCGTAGGAATTTTGCAAAATCCTTTCTTAGCGGATGCCAACGTCATAACATCTACCTGCATGCCAAATTTCAGCCCGATCCGTCCAGTGGTTTGGGCTGTGCGTTGATAGATCACTATGTCAGTCAGTCGCCTTTGAGTTTTATATATTTAGATATGGATATTCGTAAATTACTGCCGCAGTTTCTTGTTTCTTGTTTGGAGTTTCTACATATAAATGTAGAAACTCCAAACGGGCTTGAATTTATGAGAATGGATCAAACACTACATTTGTTTAGATGAATGATGAATTTAAGGACGGCGGTTTCGGAGGCATCTCCGCGAATGCTGCCGTCCGGGTTCAAAGTGGCTGTGCTGCACAACACGAGGCTCCGCACTTCAGAAGCGCGGCGAAAGCTAACAACCAAAAAATTATACATGAACTAAGTATAGGTACCCTTACATTCAACGACCTACCTTTAGGTACTTGTCACGACATCAAATTACACTATTAGATATCTAGATGTCAAATGAGGGTCACCGTCTTCTTTCTTCTTCAAATGGAATGTTGACTTCGGCTAATTTCATCCCCTTAAGTGTTTAAACCTGCAAATTTTAGCTACCTACTAAGTACCTTATTCCATTAACGTGCCTGTGTTTGCATTAAATTCATGCTTCACTGCAAACTTACCCAATAGAGGTATCTTTATTTAAACAATTGAATGCGCGTTTTTGTTAAGTAAATGAATTACCTTGATTTTTACTAAAAGCATCTGAAAAAAATTTATTAGGGAGTCAATCCACATTTAATACGGTTAAATCGTTCATACTATCTTAATAATAAGGGGCTCTATGCGAAGTCTTAAAAGGGATCTCGCTTTTCCCTCTAGGATCGCTCACGCGTCAATTTGAACTTTGAATATAGCTGCTTAAGGCATTCACTGCCACAAACGCATATATGCGTTTTGCTGACTTTCCTGCTGTATGGTCGAGCCAATTTTTTTTTTACATACTTTAAATCCTTTACTATCTATGATACCAATGTCAGCCGGAACTATGTCTCCGGAATCCACACGAACGAGGTCTCCCTTAACGAGAGTTTTAACATCTATGTGTGCATTTAAAACGCCGTCCCTGGTACATTTTGCATACATGGGGATCATACTGTTGAACGTCTTCATTATCTGAGAAACAACATCTGATTATTGATATCCTTTAGGCACACGGCGGACACGGCCTACAAAAGTACGAACGTAAGTTCGAACACAATTCGAATGAAGTGTCAATGTTTGCATGCGAGGACGTCTGTGTACGTGCGAGGATGTCTGTACACATGTAAATGTGTGGATGTTGTGCCAGTACGCGGGCCAATGATTCACTCTCCATCTCCGGATGTAACAAATGACGATAAGGGCGACTTGGGCGCGACTCGCGTCGGCTATAGATTCAGGCGGGTGATTCCGTGGCAATTCTGTATGTAGAACTAGTAAATATTGTAGGCGCGGTCCCAGACAAAATTTGGGGGGGGGGGGGCATGTTAAGATATCAGCTCCCACTCAGCAACTTGCAGGTAATTTTCCCCAATAATCAAGAATTGCCTTGACAACATACATGATTACTTGAAATCTGTTGAAAGATGGCCACTATGCGTTGGGACTCAAATTGATAATAAGTTTACATTATTTTTGTACAACTTGTCACTCGCGACTTTGGACACCCCCCTGAGGTATGATTTAAATGAGAGTACTGATTACTCGACTGTGCCCAGCAGCTGTCCCCGTTGCAAATATAAACAACTAGCTTCTGCCCGCGACTTCGCCCGCGTGGAATTCGGTTATCTCGATCCCGCGGGAACTATGCATTTTTCCGGGATAAAAAGTAGCCTATGTCCTTTCCCGGGACTCCAACTATATCCGTGCCAAATTTCATCTCAATCGGTCCAGCGGTTGAAGCGTGAAGAGGTAACAGACAGACAGACAGACAGAGTTACTTTCGCATTTATAATATTAATATGGATATGCCCCGAAAAAACTGATACGCCCGTGATATGTAATATACCTTTGCCTTTTATCATCATCATTTCAGCCGAAAGACGCTAAATGTCCACTGTATACAGGTAACATTAAAACTACTAAGCCGATTTTGTTGAAATTATAAAAAGTAATACTGTAATAAAATTATATAATATTTTTACTGAAGTTTTATTGAACAGGAAGATTATATTTTATGGATATGCGATAGAATAATGAATATGTTCATATCCTGATCAGCTCAAGGTGGGTGTGGTCAGGCCTATACATAAGGGTGGCTCACACATTGATACAAACAACTACAGACCTATCACTATTCCACCATGTATAGATAAAATAAGTAATAGAGCAGTAGGCACTTTGATAAGGAAATAAAAAAATTCACTCCTCCTATTCGAAAAGGAGTACTTTGTTCCCCGTTTAGAGGGAGCAAAATCGCATTTTGCTCCCTCTCCATTTCTACCCCGCAAACAGCGAGCAAAGTAAGATTTTGCTCTCTAGGGAGCAAAGTACGATTTTGTTCCCTGCTGCTACTGGTTTTCTCATAGGAGGAGTGAAAAGCAGAGTGTGCATCACGGTAGCAAAATTATTTAAACCTTGGGTGACATAGCTTGAATCCCTTGCTAGCTCAAGATTCCACGTTAGAATCCCTCGCTCTGATTCCTCGATTCAATCCGTCACCCGCGGTAAAATATACCATTTTGCTCCCTAGTCACACAATCTACTATTTTAGGGTTCCGAACCTCAAGAGGTAAAAACGGAACCCTTATAGGATCACTCGTGTGTCTGTCCGTCCGTCTGTCACAGTCGATTTTCCCCGAAACTACTGGACCGATCAAGTTGAAATTTGGTACGTATATGTAAATTTGTGACCCAAAGACGGACGTGTAACGAAAATAAATGAATTTTAAACATGGACCCTATTTTTGGGGGCTAAATTTGAAAAAATATTAATGAAGTTTTTCAAACTATATCGTGTGACATATCAAATGAAAGTACTTCTTATGAGGATTTCAAATGTATTTTTTTCGTTTCTTTTTTGGTCAATACTTTTCTAGTTATTAAAGAAAAAAGGCGAAAAATGACCATTCCCCCCTTATCTCCGAAACTACTGGACTTAAAATTTTGGAAAAAATACGGAGGATAGTTATTGACCTATAGATTACAGGAAAATTGTTAAGAAGTCCATGGTATTTGAAATCTATCATATAAAAGAGCTTATCCTGTGAAACGGTTTGAAAATGACGTCATTGAAAATAATTAAGGGTCGGAACCCTCTCCATGCGAGTTTAACTCGCTTCTTGGTCGGTTTTTTTTTAATTAGCTAGACAGACACACGAGTGATCCTATAAGGGTTCCGTTTTTACCTCTTGAGGTTCGGAACCTTAAAAACCGGCCAAGTAGTGTCGGGTCACACGCAAAGTATAGGGTTCCGAAGTTGACGATGCCCACAGTGCCTTTCTAAGACTTATTAGCATCTAGCTAGTCGTGCTAGCGGTATGACGTGCCCGCCCGACGCCCCTGCCGCTCGAGAAAAATCATTGGTTTTTTAATCACTTGATAAGTTGGTCGACTATGACTCGTAAGTTTGTACAGCATACTTAGCTGTGATAGTTTTCCTTTCAACTACGTTATATATGCCACAACCGTGATTTTTTTCAGCTATCCAAATACCACCACCATTACCACCATTTAGCTGGCAGGGGGGGGGGGGACACGTGACTCTAACAAAAAATAGCACTTTAAAGCTTAATATTTCACAAACGTATCACTTATCAAAAAATGGTTCTAACAAACCCACGATATTTTTTCAAGACCTATTCAACGATATGCCGCACCATGGGGTAAGCAAGAAAAAAAAATTACATCCCCACTTTACGAGTAGGGGAGGTACCCTATAAAAAAATATATTTCAAAATTTTGTTGTACCACTTTGTCAGCGTAATTAATATGTATATTCATGCCAAATTACAGCTTTCTAGAACTAAGCATCTCCGAGAAATAGTGCGGACAGACGGACGGACATGGCGAAACTATAAGGGTTCCTTGTGGAATTTGGAACCCTAAAAATGGGTAAAATTACAAAATGTACTATCAATAAGTTTTTATACTGAATAAATAAATGAAAAGATAGAACACGGAATAAAAGTAGAAATGCGAGGTGAGCACAGAAGGGGCCATAGGGCACAGCAGCAGCTTCTCTTCTTCTTTTCTCCACTTTCCTTCTTGGAATGTGCGACCTGACTCGCCGTGTCACCAGGGCTCGCAGAGTGCGCGGCGACAATTTCACTCCTTGACATTGAAGCAGATCAGGGCGGCTGGGCAGTTGTACTTGGCGACACGTTGTTCAGCTGATGTTAGACCTGATGTGAACATATTGGTTTGGTTATTGACAAGTGAATCAAAGCAGTTTTAGACAAGTAATACAAAGATGTGTGTGAAGTCTCCAATACGCATCCGCATAAGGACTATACAGTGGAATAACAATAGGGTGGTAGATTGGACAAAATGACACTGGCCTCTGGCTTATGGAGGCCCCATGCTACAGAGGCCATGAGCAAAGTAAACTCAAATATTATTTTTTAATATTTGGGGGCCCGCCATACTATGGATTTGTCATGGGCCTCAGGTGGTATAGTTATGCCACTGGGACTATAGCCTAAACCCTCTTGTGATTCAATTCAATCATTTATTCAGAGTTGGCCACATAGGGGCACTTCTATACATCAGAAGATGAATTTACCAACGCTTCCTAGACCCATTGCTTGAAATCATAGACATAAATAATACTTTGTATGAACCCGGCCTAACGTAGATACATGTCATGTTTCCCCACTTCATTGGTGTCCAATCCAAAGTTAAACTTATATCGTGACACTAAAGCTGGGTCACATTTTTTCAACAACGAGACGAGTTTTTAGATACTGAGAAACAGTTTCGAAAAGTTTTTTAAAAACGCTTATTGTCACGCACGCTCGGTGACAGAACTTTGGATTGGACACCGTGGAAGTGGGGACATATTACGTGTACGTTAGACCGGGCCTATATTATTTACGTATATGCTTGAAATGATTTCCTTATATGATCCTTTGTCGAATCTACTACGAGTATTGATAACTCACCGATAGTTTTACTGCTCGGGACTCATTCAGCGCTGCTACCGACTAGTTCTTCTCGATATGAGTACACAGTCCGTGAAGGTATTAAACTGGACTGTGCTTCATTTCAGGGTATCCTTTACGTTTTTCCTGGATAATTCTGCTTGCAGTTTGCAGTTGAGTCTGACTTGAATGTGGCATAGCGCGATCTCATTTTGCAGCTCCACGATTATATCGCAGCGCAGGTCACAAAATACCGTCGACGACACCATTTTTAGGTTGGCTTGACAATGACGGGGATGACATGACGGCCATTTTGCTTTTCCGTCGAATGGTGGCGCCACCATTCTTCCGGATTTGGTGTCCACTTTTGGAACTATAAAGATTGCGCTCCTTTACTTCAACCCTCCATAGTCCACACTATCTATCTATACTGAACGCCGTATTTAGATTTAAAAAAAAACTACTCATATTGTTGCCAGTAAAATGAAAATGTTTTCATTGGTAAGTTTTAACTTTTCTCAATAATGTACATTTAAGTAATTTATTTACGTACATACGTAAATTTTTGATTGCCGAGCCATTTTATCTATACTCTATACTAATAATAAGCCTGTTGAAGAAGTTGCGCCTGAAACTTGAAAATTAAAAGAAACTATCAAGTTGAGGGGGCTATATAAACGATACTGAACACAAAATAACGATTTTCAGAAAAAAAATCTGTAGGTATGTCTGGATTAAACTCGAAAAGTACTGGACGGATTGCAACAAAATTTGGTATGAGGGTAGTTTATAACACTGGTCAACATATAGGCTACTTTTTATCGTGGAAAAACGCATAGTTCCCGCGGGAACGCTATTACCGAACTCCATGCGAACGAAGTCGCGGGCAGAAGCTAGTCATTTATTTTAAACAGAATGGGAAAGTGAGTGTGTATGTTTGTTTATTTACACGGTTTCATGCGACTTTATATTGGTATATACGTTGTAAGCCACATTTGTTTTTACAATAATAGTAATATTATGAAGAGGATATATTTGTTTGTAATGGATAAACTGGAACTTCTGAATCGATAAAAAAAAATCTCTCACCGATAGAAAGCTTCATTATTATTCCTTAGTAAAATAGGTTTTATATTATAACCCAATTTTCCCATGGTATCGGGGAATAATGGGGGTTTCACCGCGATAACCAAAATAGCCTTCTTTTCATTTTATATTTTTATCTATTTTAAAAAGTTGGCCTCATACTTTTTGAAAGGAAATTATCTTCCAGAAATAAATGGTCAAAATTAAAATATAGTGATAATTTAGCGTGAGTGTGGCATACTTTTCATTTTTATTTATCTATTTTAAAAAGTTGGCCTCTAACTGTTTGAAAGAAAAATGTCTTCCAGAAATAAAAAGTAAAAAATAAAATGATGATAATTTAGCGTGAGTGTGGCACGGTCTTTACAAAGACGGCACTCGATGCCCAGTAGAGCAGTACACTTACTCAATACAATGCGTTGCGTCAGTGTCAGTCTGTCAGTGCATTTAATTGGCTCCCAGTGTACTAACCTTACCTTTATGGAGGGTTGAAGTAAAGGAGCGCAATCTTTATAGTTCCAAAGGTGGACTCCAAATCGGGTAGGTTTGGGGCGCTGCGGTCCAAGGGCGAATCCAGGGGGGAGGGGCATGGGGGTCATGACCCTCCCCTCGACAGGACTAGGGTCTACTGCTATTACGTATTTTTAACCCCTGACGTGAAAAGGGGGGGGGGGGTTGTATGACGTGACCCCCCCCCTGAGACGAATGCTGGATCCGCCCTTGCTGCGGTCGCCACTCCAGTCAAGCCACCTAGGCGTAGGTATAGTCTGCAGGTAGCGCCTTCAGATGGCGCTGCTGAGGCAAAAACGCACCGAAAATGGTTGTGAGGAGAGTGTGTTTTGTTTTGTTGCTTGTCAAATCCGCTGGACACGTTTTCAACTGTTTCGCCATATAAGATTGCGCTCCTTACCAAGACACATTCCACAGTCCATACCTATCTTGTATATAGTAGGAGAGATTCCTAAATCGACATATGACAGCTGGAGACCCCCACCCATAGAACCTAAAAACGTATTATTCATCGATATATTATAGCACGTCCTATATCCTTTATTGTTTAAAACTTGTGATGAGGCAATAGTACATTACAGACCTAGGGTGGTGAATTCGTAAATGCCCCAGATCGCAGGATTCTGTGCGATCTGGGGCTTTACGAATTACCGCCCGTGGTTTGTCAAAAGTTTTACGTCTTGCCTTGGCCAAGAAGTGAGATTTTTCTCTCCGCGTAGTGGGCAGAAAATCCCACTTTACGGCCAAGGGTGATGTAAAATATTTTAATTCGATTTCATGAAATTTTCGTACCTAAGTCGATATAAATCGAATCACTACATAGTATAAAGCAAAGTCGCTTTCCGCTGTTTGTCCCTATGTATGCTTAGATCTTTAAAACTACACAACGGATTCTTTAATAGATAGAGTGTTTCAAGAGGAAGGTTTTCGTATATAATTTGTTATAGTTTAACGCTCAATTCCCGCGGGAACGCTATAACCGAATTCCACGCGGACGAAGTCGCGGGCAGAAGCTAGTATTTATATACAAGATAAATTAGAATATGTAAAAATACATACATAATCCATATATATAAGAGACAAGTAATACATAAGTATACTTTCCTACCTTCTGATGATTATTCTTTGGCTGGACATTACCCTTTTAAATATCCACAGAAACAGTCTAGATCCCCCAAACACGGGAATGCCTGCCAATAGTGGCAATAGCTTCGGTCGTCAGACGAAAATGTCGCCTTTCTTTTGTTTTGGCGTTTACACGCTACGACTTCTAGACGAGACAACGATCAATCAGTGCCGGATTAAGACTACTTGATGCCCTAAGCAATCCACGCCTGTGTGCCCCCCCCCCCCCTCCCGTGCTCCGACTTCAGAAAAAAGGAGATTCTAAGTTTGACCCATATGTTTGTATGTTTGTCCACGTTTAACCGATTTGGATGCGGTTTTCACAAATAGATAGAGTAGTTCTCGAGGAAGGTTTTAATATATAATTTGTAATGGTTTTCTGTAAATTGGATGAAAAATAATGAGAATAGTTCAGGATGGCGGAGAAAATCAAGCCGACTGGAAGCTTGCACTGGCTAATATTACTTAACGTTAAAAGTCCGTGATTGCGTATGTTTATCTCCTAAGGATAGCTAACTATACCCATTCTAAGTTCTAAAAGTACAAACCTTGTTTAGTTCAGTGACAATAAATGAAGATGAAACTTTTTGGTGATTGTTCCATCACTAAAAAGTATGAAAAAAAAGCGAAAATGATAATGATAACTCAAGTTTAATTTCTTGAAAAAAAATTGGATCGCCTTCAAAAAAAGAACCTACTGAAAATCACAAAATGATTTTGATATACACCCCTATCTTTATTTCGTCTCTATTCCTACCCTGTAAAGCAAATAATGGCCAAAAATTAAGTAACTCCTAATAATACGAAAATTACTAATTATCTTAGGGCGCGTAATAGGAGAGAAACCCCAATTTGGGCACGTTTAAAAGCCCAATATTAAAATTGGGCCAAATTGATTGAAAAAATACAAGTGAGGAATCGATAGGTATTATGGACGTCCTCGTCAAAAGTTGCGGTGGGTACGTGCACAAGCATCGTCCGCGCACGTACTTACCCACCGCAACTTTCATGACGGAATGGTTAGCTCACCAAAGGAAGGAAAACTTCGGGGAAATAATATGGAAATAATACATGTGTAAGCGAATTTTGGAATAGTTGTAGGTGTAGTACTTTTAGTATGTTGTTTAAGGCACCTACTGGACCGATTTTGATGAAATTTGGTATGAAAATAGTTCCGAGAAAGGACATTGGCTACTATTTATCCCTTTTTATTTGTCTGAAAAACAATCACCATAAATTTTTGATATCAAACTTAGTAAAATAAATTGTTAAATTTAGAAATTTGTAATATCGATCTAAAGTTAAGAAAAACCACCAATAAAAATTAAAAATTGTGGATTAGATTTGATGAAGCATTTAGTAAGGATCATTTCGCAATAAATAGCATCTCTTAACTCCTACAATTTTTGGAAATATATAGGTCTAACTGAAGCGCGGCGGAAGGAAAGTTTCCCCCTCTCCCCCCACCAACCGAGCGGTGTCCCGCGATGGCCCTCAGTATGAATCCACTCAAAATTATCCAAAGTACAACTGTGTCAAGTATGAGCCCTTATCTAAAAAGAATCAGGGTATAACGGACCAAATCCCGAACTTACGCGTAAAATCGTTTATCGTTAACTTTCCTCTTTATTATCTATTTCAATATTTACGCTAGCAAAAAAGTGTATAATACTCTTTGTAGAATATACTTAGTAGTATATACTCTTTGTAGAAAATTTAATGTAAATTATTTATGTCTTAGAACATTTTTTGTTGTCGAAACGAAAAACCAAAAAAGGGGACTTTTGAACCCCCCCCCCCCCCCCCCCCACACGTTAGCGGCGCTCCCACCCATCAGTACTTTTAGTATGTTGTTTAAGGCACCTTCACCTACAACTATTCCAAAATTCGCTTACACATGTATTATTTCCCCTATGAGAGCAATTAGTGTCTTCCTTTGGTGGGCTAGGTTGTTATTTACGGTTTTTGACAAAAGTTGATTATTTTACAATATACACAGCTCAGATTATGAAAAACTGAATAAAGTTTTATTTTCTGGACATCCCGTGTAAAATAATGATGATTTGATGTTTTTTTTTTGTAAGGACAATCTGGACGTATCGCAATTTCCACAGCTCAGCTTGAAGAGGACATAAACTTATATTTGGCCCAATTTTTAGGTCAAAATGTGGTATTTCACCTTATTACGCGCCTTGGTTTTTGAAGTTCGGTACCATATCAACGAAAACACAAATAGTGCTGCCAAATACAGAAAATAATACGAAAAATGTACCAAACCAAAATTTCTCGAAAAATAGTTGTTTTTGCACCAACATCAAAAACTAAGCCCAGATAATTATTAAATTTCGTATTATTAGGATTACTCACTTTTTGACCATATTTTTTAGGGATAGGAATAGAGACAGGATATAGGGACTGTATAAGGATAGGGGTGGGTTATATCAAAATTATTTTGCGAATTTCAGTTGGTCCTTTTTTTGAAAACGAATTCCGTTTTTTAAAAAGTAAGTAAACTTAAGTTATCTTTTTTTCTGCCGTGTGTGGTGCCCCCCAGGACGTGATGCCCTAAGCAATTGCTTAATTTGCTTATGGGTTAATCCGGCACTGCGATCAATCCGACTCCAGTTTAATAGTACATTCGTAAATATCCCAGATCGCAGGTTTCTGTGTCCATAAATATGCGATATGGGGGTTTACGAATTACCGCCCGTGGTTTGTCAAAAGTTTTACGTCTTGCCTTGGCCAAAAAGTGAGATTTTCTCTCTGCGTAGCGGGCAGAAAATCCCACTTTACGGCCAAGGGTGATGTAATAGTACATTACACACCTAGGGCGGTCAAGTAAAGAAACTCTCAGATCGCGGGTAATTGAGGCCCGAGCCGGAGGCGAGGGCTATAATCTAGCGGTCTGAGGATTTCTTTACGACCGCCCGTGGTTAGTATACGATTTTACGTCACCACCTGGCCGTGAAGAGGGATTTTTCGTAGCGCCCAAGGGCGGTAAATCCCGCTTTTCGGCCTGGTGTGACGTAAAAATATAAACAAGAGTGACAAAGAACTTTAAAATTTTCAAACGCTTGACATTCGCCACCTAGCAACAGAAGACATTACACACACCAAAATAAAACTAGCCTACTACACTACTTATATTATTAAGTTCGTAATGTTCGTGATGAATACACATTATTACTTAATTATTTCAATTTACAGTATTCGTTTAAATAAATCTCATATCTCAAGGTAAAATTCTACTTAGTGAAAATTGTTTGCGAAGTTCCTGAATGAGGCACCAGATGCCACCAGAACCCAGCTATGATTTACTCTATAATTTACTGTTGTAGTGTGGATTTTTGTATTCCTCTCTAAGATTGAGTACAAATCGTTTCGCTTACGTCACGTAGTAAGAAAAAAAAACACAATCTAGAGATACTTATCATTGACTTTTAAAGAATGCCGCAGCACTCGCAGCCAACCGTCTGCATAGTTCATAAGACACATTTGTTAGGTTCGCATAGCTTTCAAATTACGTACTTAAAAGTTAGATACGCTATTTAATTCAATCAACATTTTTTAAACTTAGGTACCTACTTTAAACTTAAAAAAAAAACAAATCAACATTGATGTCACGAATTCTTTAAAAATTTCACGTTCTAAATTCGAATCCAATTAAATCCAGCCAGCATCTCGGCTGAAAATTAACAAAAGCTTTCAACCTTCGCCCCGACCTCGTCTGAAACTTGCACAAATATAAACACTGGCTGTATAGAATGCCGCAGTTCTTTAAAAGTACTTAATGCGAGTTTAAAAAAGTTCGCCTTGAAAGGTTGAGTATAAGGTCGGAGCATACGTGATGAGGGGACGTCTACGTTAATAAAGGATATTGATATAGAAAATACCCTGTTTTTTAAAGTTTAGCGTTTATGTGACAATCCTCCACGCTTCTCCACGAAACTTAATAACTACTAAACTACTTATAGTAACTTTCTACTTCACACCAAATTCCATGAAAATCAATTCAGTTTCAGTGCTTTTATTTAAGGTGCAGTAACCAAGTATTTTACGAAGATTACAATTACGATTTACGTATTTCAATGAAAACATTGAAAATAAACAATAAGTTGAAATTCATTTTAGGTCCCATTTAAATTTCCTACTACTACTACAGCCTATTTGCGTCCCATTGCTGGGCACTGGCCTCCTCTCATCACAAGAGGATAATTTCCTATTACACAGAATTTACTCCCCCTACGAAAAAGCAAGTGCATGCTTGTCTATGCTCGCAGTCGGTGTTCGAAAATGTCAAGTCTATTGACGGTTGAGATACAGGAGCGCAATCTTATATGGCGAAACAGTTGAAAACGTGTCCAGAGGATTTGATTATCAACACACTTCTCCCCCCCCCCCCCCCCGTTTTCGCCATAATCATAATCATAATAATTTACTTAATCCTTTGCAACCATGGTATTGCAATGCTCTTAAAAATATTTACCAGTACAGACATGGGCCCTACGAGGGCGTAGCAGGGTACAACTTACAAACTAGAAAAATAAGATATAACATAATTCACAACTCCATGAATTCTTTTAGTGAATAAGGGTTTTTCTCTAAAAGATATTTTTTTAAAAGATAAGTTTTGTAACAAATGTAACGAACTTCTTTTCACTGCTTATGTGTGGCGGAATTTTATTGAAAATTCGAACGGACATCGCTTGAGGGCCTTTATTCAACATATGAAGCCTCGCATGAGTATCTATGACTACTTATCTATTCTGATAGCGTAAATTTCTCTTAGTAATTTAATATAAATAATAATCGCCTCAGCAGCGCACTTGAAGGCGCTACTGCAGACTAGCCGCCTAGGTGGCCAGAAACACTAAACGTATTCAAGAAATATGCATTTTTTACACATGACTCATATAATTATTGTTTACTTAGTACTCGACTCAATGAACCGAGTTGATGTAAAATCATAAACGAGCGTTACGGCCTTCAATGCGTCACCTTTATGGCTTTAAAGCTAGACGTTGAATAACATCAATAAAAAATACGTTTTGTCAGTCCTTGGTCTAGTCACGATTTTTGAAGACTATTTTAAGAGTTTGTCGGTTTAATAGCATACCTACTCAGCAGCTTCAATTTGAATTTACCACCGAGCTTTTCGGTGAAGGAAAACATCGTGAGGAAACCTGCACGCACCCGCGAAGTAATTCAAAGATGTGTGTGAAGTCCCCAATCCGCACTGGGCCCGCGTGGGGACTATAGCCCAAACCCTCTCGTGATGAGAGGAGGCCTGTGCCCAGCAGTGGGACGCAAATAGGCTGTAGTAGTAGTAGTAGTAGTAGTACTCAGCAGCACAAGTATCTTGGTAAAATTATACTTACACTACTTACTTACTCATAATTGTACACATATACATGTTGTACCTAAGGGCATAAGGAAAAGGCAACTTTTTCTTTTTACAGAATTTCACCAGTTAATCTGTGAGATAACCCTAAGATGTTATGACTAATATTATGGATCATTTTCATGTGTGTATTTTTTTTAATGTGTTGAAATTACTTGACCTTTTAGTCAGTTAAGATCTCTATGTGTGTTTTATATTGAATAAATATTTTCTTCTTCTTCTTCATTTTGCTAAAATTATAATGAAAATATATCATTTAGCTTAGATTGGTCTGCAACACAACAGTGTAAGTACGGTATTGATTTTAGCGACATGGAATAAACATGAACGAGTCTTTATTTGAAATGTAACAAGTTCCTTAATCCAAACGAACCACTTAACCGCCCATCGATCGACTATTTCAGAAAACTACGTTGAAATTAAACTTCGAACTACCCCTACAATGAGTCAAGCCAATATCGTAGAAAACTAATAAACGGCCGGCGTCGCTGAAAACAGCCAGGGCGCCGCGCGTCAGTCTACGGCTGTTCGCGAACGAGGCCGCACGCCCGTTGCCTTTTAAAAAGTGACTCATTGTCTATAGTGTTCTGAATTTGAATTTTGACATTTCGATTCGAGTATTTGTGTTCTGTGCTCAATATAAGGGGTAACTTGTAGCGTAATGATCATTGCGTACTGCGCGAGGATTTTATTACGAAAGGATTATTTATATTAGCTCATTTGTTCAGGTTAACATGTTAGGAACGTTAGAGAAACTCGACCTTATTTATTATTATGTAGTTCTGAAGCGTTTACTTAAATTGCTTGGGAGCCTTGAAATAAGCACGCAATATGCGTTTTCACGCTCATTGGTTCGACGTGTTTAAGTAAAGATCTTAGTAATATAGGGATTTTCGATGGCTGAAGAACTTATTCAGCAGCAAACGTTAAGGATATTGATTGATTGGAAATAGAATACAGAACTTTATAATGTTCCTGTTTGTTAATACGATTGTTAATTTATTATATATTTATTGGAGTTTAATGATCTCGAAACATATTAAGTAATATATTAGCTAGATACAGTATAATATACCTAATTGAATTTTAAAAAGGATGAACTCATTAAGTCTAGCAGGCGCCATGCGAAACCTAACAAGCGTAGGTTGACCAGGGATCACACTTTGTAATTTTAAAACAATAGAGGACCTTTTTTTCGGAAGACCAAGGATCATTCATATTCTTAAAAATGTTTTAAAAACAGTATATTCGAGAAAACTCCAGAATCGCTTCCGCTGTTGTTTGTTTATTCAATAAAAAATTTACGGTGAACGATTTTACGAGACCGCATTGACCGAGCTCGAATACATAAGCGTCATTTGAACTTGAACTGAATAGGCTCAGGTATAAAGTCGTTATTACAAAATCATTAAGGTCGTTCCGTTTACGAATTTCCATTGGGGGAATTGAATTCGCTGTCGCACCCATTTCACTGTTGCGTTTAAAAGCCAATTTTAATTGGTTCCTTCCTTTTTTGATGGAAGTGATCATTATTTTATGTAAAACAAAATTTGCTTCATCTAAATGACTTGCGATTTTGCAATCACTGATTGAAAACGTGGACAGAAAGCGGCAACCCATTAAAAGATGAAACTTAACAAGAAATTGTTGGTATTTTTTTTTAACCGACTTCGAAAGAAGGAGGAGGTTTTAAATTCGTCTGTATGTTTTTAGGGTTCCTCAAGAGGTAAAAACGAAACCCTTATAGACACTCGTGTGTCTGTCCGTCCGTCTGTCACAGTCGATTTTTTTATTTAGCTGCTGTTTACGTTTTATGGATACCTACATACATTCGATTAAAGTCCGATTCAGAGCAAAGATCTATTATGCGTCATCGTAATAGTTTGTTATAACTAACAAAAAAAAAACTAATTTTAAGCATATTATACTTTAGTGTTTATAGACATCATAACCATACTGAAAGAAAGAAAAAATCAACATTTACTGGTATAGAAAAACTACAAAAGAAGCAAGACGATTAAATGGTACAACAAAATGAAACTACAACTTCGGATACGATAAGTCACACGCGACTAGCTCAACAACACAACATTTTTTATTTCATATTTCAATTTCCAAAAACCGTGGCCAATTTGCTAGAATCTGAAGCGGTTACATTAAAAAATCCGCACAAACGGCCGGCCTTTAAATTAATTAGGGTTAAGCTTTATGGGATTACGGCGCGCCGGCGGCGGGATGGCCGATCACTTGAGCTTTATGCCGCAATGTACCTGGGACCTGATTCAAGAATTTAAATAAGGGATTCCTCATATCCCTAAATAATGTTTCACTAATCTCTATTTAGCAAGATATATCTTTAAAATATAGATTTTTGAAAAAAAAAAGCTTTAGATATTTGACACCGTCCCGTGTCACTCTCACAGTCATGATGACGAATTTAACGACACCCATAGACGTAAATAATATGGACCCGGTCTAACGTACACGTAATATGTCCCCACTTCCACGGTGTCCAATCCAAAGTTCTGTCACCGAGCGTGCGTGACAATAAGCGTTTTAAAAAAAACTTTTTCGAAACTGTTTCTCAGTATCTAAAAACTTGTCTCGTTGTTGAAAAAATGTGACCCAGCTTTAGTGTCACGATATAAGTTTAACTTTGGATTGGACACCAATGAAGTGGGGAAACATGACATGTATCTACGTTAGGCCGGGTCCATACGAAGTATTATTTATGTCTATGACGACACCTCACAAGCCGATGAGGCTACAGAGCATGCCAAAGTTTTTTTTTCTATTTATTAATTAAAAATAAATAACAAAAAACAAACAATCTTGTTGCTCGGAAACCGATGTGGTTTGTATGAGCATTGCAGTTCCTAAAACATACATTTATTGAATCTACCCACACCAGTTATAATCTAAGAGATCAAGTAAACTATGTGTCTATAGAAAAAACAATACAATATATAACTAATAAAGTAGCCAGTTTAGAATTAACACAAATCAATACTTACAGAGAAACAGAAAATATCCGCTAGCTAGTATTAACTAGGATTTTGTAATTTTGGAATAGCAGCGTTATTAAACTCTCGTTTGCTTTTTTAATGTAACACGAGAGAGCAATAAAAGGCTCAGAAAATTGATTAGGTACTATATCGTGTTTTAGGGCGTAATATTTACCCTAAAAAAGGGGATATGATGGATCGCCAAGGAAATAGAGTGGCTGAAACACCGAATGGGCTGCGTGATTGATCACACAACCGACATGAAAATTCTAAGGGTCGGTTGATTCAAGCACAGTTGACGGACTCCAGGTCGTTAAATATGGCCGCCGAGCTGTCATTCCATACAGAAACGTCATTTTGTCCCATAGTAAAATATTTAACGTTAACGTTAACTTTACCGGATCCACCCACCCTAAAGGTCACAACAATATGTGAATCTTGCAGGCATTTACGTCTTTTTAGATTAGCGAGCTCGATGCCAGTGCGTTGCCCTCGGCCTATTGTCGAACAGCCAATGTTAAGTGATGAATGAATGTGAACGATTTAGCAAACTGTCTAGTTGTATCTGTGGTACTTTGACATTTTTATCTGTAACGAGATGAGGGTTCATGACTAAGGGCTGGTTGATTCAAACTGTTTGCTAAAGTTAACGTTAAATATTTTACTATTGTATTGTATCTATACAGTTACCTACCTACAAATAAACAAAATAAATCAATATTTTCAATACCTTTTAATTTCATGGCCAGTTATGCCTCACCAAAATAAGAAAGAAATACCAAACCAATCCAGTTTATTTTGAGTTTTCTAAGATCGTGGGAATTTTAAATTTATAGATAAGAGTGCTCATGATTCTCATGATTATTTTGCACATATTGCATTGACAGATGTTTATCTTGGCAGTTAACGTAATGCCAGGGTCACTGTCATAATTAACCTTTTCTTAAATTAGGTAACGAAGGCGCGGTGATACTATTAAAATGAGATGTAACGTATCCTAATTGATGCCAAAGGTCATTTACTGATGAGTCGTATTTGAAATGTGAGATTAACTTAACATTTAATAAATTTAATAATGAATACATGCTACCGTTGCGCATGTTTTAAATCCATGTATTCACACGTTAAACATTTTTTTAGACAATATATACTACTAATTAAGTGATTTTTTTATGACCATGCAGTTTTTAAACTGAATACAAATAACAAGCACATTATTTATAAACAAAACACAGCTAATCTTTTTTATCGATAATGCTGATCAGCAATAATACTGAATACAAATACAAATACTGAATACAAATAACAAGCACATTATTTATTATCGATATTGCTGATCAGCAATATCGATAAAAAAGATTAGCTGTGTTTTGTTTATAAATAATGTGCTTGTTATTTGTATTCAGTTGAAAAACTGCATGGTCATAAGATTAAGGAACGAAGTTTTTTTATTAGTTATGTAATAAAAAAACTTCGCTTCGTTGGGAAAACGTAGACAGTTTGTAATAAAACGTATGCCGTTATGACACGGATGGTAAATTTATTTTCACTTTTTATTACCTACAATCTATTCAACATTGTAACAAATACATACTATATAAAGTCAAAACCTAATTGTTTATGATTATAAGCGTCTAAGCTACTACAATTAGCAATAAGAGTTTCCTCTCAAAGTCTCTATATTACCTACTTCTACAATTAAAAATATCAATGTGTAATTTTGTTAGCATGTTCGATTACCTATTGTTTTTCTGACGCCTGGATACATGGAAGGTGTTTCAATTTGACAAACAAATAAATAGTTATTTGTGCAACAAGAGAGCAAAATTGTTTTTTGCTTCGAGTGCCATGTTTGAGTAATGAGCTAGCGAAAGATTCTATAGTTGAATCACGAGCGTCTAGCGAGTGATTCTAATTTAGAATCTTGAGCTTAGCGAAGGACTCAAAAGCACGAGAAATAAAAGAAATTGCTCTCGAGTAGCACATACAATTTTTCACCTCAGTAGCGAGAACACATAAAAGGTACTTGCAAAGAATACTTACATCACGAAAAATATGAAATAACATTTCTTCTTCACTCCTTTCACTCAAATTATTACTTAAATTTCATGTTTTAAAAGAATTACTTTAAAGTTAGCTGTTGAAAATGAAGAAGAAAGACATGATTTGACATGAAAGAATGGCGGCAATTTTCTAAACGTATGTTCGGAAACTAGTACAATGAAAATTTCGAATTTATTCGGTAATATTTGAAAACTTTAAGTTTACTTTAAATCAAAACTTTAGTTTAAAATGATTACAAATAACATAATTATAATAAAATATAAGTCATTTTAAAAATTGCAAGATTTTCAGAAGGTAAAATCAACGTATAATTTTAATGCCTAAAAATACACGGCGGTACTGATGCATTGCGCGTATCCGAACGACCATTCCCAGTTATCAAACTTAAAAAAAAAAGAAAAAGCGCGGGAACGATTTCACTACATTTTAAGAAGTATTTTATTCGTTTTGTTTTTAAGTGGGTACTTTTATTTGTTTATTCTTCGTATATTACTGAATAATTTTGATCTAGAATAGTAAATTGATCACATTAAACTAAAACATGACACTGTGGCTGCATGGCTTAGGCCTTTGCCTTTGCCTGATGGGATTGCCTGATGGGATAAATGGACTAAAAAAAAAACAAATTAAAAAAATACTTTGTTTCACTCAGTGAAACAAACACGATTTTGCTCACTGATTTCTGACAGCAAAGTCTACTTGTTCGAGCTGCTGAGGTGAAAAAATACTTACTCTACATTTAGTTGTGTTGATATTTTCATTTTTTGCATTATGAAAATTCGTCTAGTAAAGGAAAGTATATCATTTTTTGGGTAGTTCTTGTTGGGATCAAAGTTCCCGAAGCTGCAAACTACTCTCAACATATGAAAATATCTTAGTTAACGATGGGCGTTTGCGATGATCGTTGTCGATAAATCTATACTGGGCTATTATAAGTTATATCTAATTGTAGTTTTAAACGAAAAATCCATTTAATTTCCTTTGTTCTACAAATTACCAGTAAAGATAACACGATAGATAATGTAACATTATACACTGTATCGAAAAGATCTATAATCATAAACAGTTGGCACGGAAACGGAAGGTTGTTCTAGAAACAAAGTGGACTGCGGCGGTTATATAATGGATCGGAAACCCGAAATTATAGTTTAAAGTACAAATTAAGCACAATCGTTTGATGCGAGGTTTCCTTTGTAAGTAGATACTTATTTGTGTTTAAATGTCAGGTGCGTCTCTGAATCGATATTCCGCTCAATATTTGCTATTATTTTATGAACAATCAAAGATAAGCGCAAAGACTTGGCTATTGCCTTACAGCGAGGGAATGCTGCCTGCGTGATGGGAACCCTTCCGAAAAGCCCTAATTTAGGTTTTTAGGTTATTGTTTAGTTTTTTTTTCTGTAAATTTAAATGCTATTTATAGTTTATTTTTAATTTTTAGTAGGTACTTGGATATTGAAATTCTTTTAATTTTACCTATATTATACCTACGAGTAGTCTTTGATTCGTCTGCGTGTCTGTCTGTTACACTTTTACATTGTTCCTACAGGTCGCCCCTCTTAATTGATTCTTGTGAAATTTTGCGATCATATTCCAAAAGTAGATATATACATTTTATAGATTTTTAATGGCGGACCTACCTCTTTGAGTTCGAAAAAAAAATTAAGCGATGCAAATACCAAACTTTGGGAGCTCTACAGCTCTCAGAGACACTAGTTTCTTATGCCACGGATTTTTTAGCCTCTTTGAACAAATGCCGACTAACATATTGTGTAATATTGGGTGTTCAAACAGTGTTCTAATGAAGACATTCAACGGCTGAATCCGGTCTACAACCTAAGTCCGATTATAATCGCATAAAAATCAACAGCGTGATTAAATATAATGAGTTGTTTCCCTTTCGCTCTTATTTTGGTTAACAAATCAGCGTTCAGAGGTTTTGAACTCCTATGATACTCTACTCTAGAGTCGAAATTTGATGAACGTTATGTTGTATACGCAGTGGTCCAGTGGAAAGTGACGCACGCATCTTCTCTGCATGAAATTATTTTAGGACAACAAGAAAATTTCTAGGATTTAGGAAAAACCATTTACTCAGCACTAACATTCAAAGACTTTCAAACAATTTAAAAGCAAATTCGAGAGGTCGTAAAATATTAATGGGAATAATTGTCTTTCAATATGACTTAAATACTTAGGAAGTTTAGGGTCGAACAGAATCGTGAATCAACAGATAGCGTTTAGACACAGAATATTTAATAGTACTACGTACAGAATGGCCACGGAACCACCCGCCTGAATCTAGGCGGCGCGCAACTCGCGCCCAACTCGCCCTTACCGTCATTTGTTACATCCGGAGATGGTGAGTGGATCGTTGGCCCGCGTACACACACATTTACAAGTGCACAGACGTCCTCGCACGCAAACATTGACACTTCATTCGAATTGTATTCGAAATCGTACTTTTATAGGCCGTGTCCGCCCTGGTTTAGATTACAAAATCAGAAGTCTGCCGAAAGACTTGAGTTGGTTTGTGATATGTCAAAGTATAGTAAAACCCAACTTTCTGTGTAAGAATAATAAGTATTCTAAGTGGTTCCCAGGCGTTCGCTGCCCCGTCGCGTGCGCAGACTGAGATGATTTTGCTAACGTCGATAATTATACTTTTTATCCTTGATCATCGATCAGTAGATTACCTACATGACGTAGAAAGTTTACAGTTCTATGAGCGTAACTGTGTATTGTGAGTGTTTTTAAGTTAAATAAATATTTTTTTTTTAATAAAAAATTGATTTATTTTGCCAAAAACATTGGGATACAAAAATATTGACACTTGGTTCTTCACTAGGCGTTAGTATGATAAGACTAATTTCAATTTGATTATTTATTATTAGGAAACATTGAAATTCAACCGAAAACCTGAAAGAGTTTAATTACAGCAAAATACACAATTAAATATTATTGAATAAAAACCCGCTAAACTAAAAATAACAAATACTTTCTTAGGTTAGGTTGGTAATATTTCGTTTTGACGTTTTATATCTATTTATTTAGTTCAAATAGATTAGATGAAATGAGCTATACCTTGGTCTTATCGAAAGCTAACTGGCTGCTGTAACATAAGTCGTTTAGTATTTGCAACTGTCTATTCAATAGACGGAGTCTAAAACTTATATTATTTAGGTACATTATTTTGCTACAACTAATGCAATTTACTAATCAAGCCAACTTGTTAACTAGTTGACGACCGGATTGGTCCAGTTGGTAGTGGCCCTGCCTTCTATTCCGATGGTCGCGGGTTCGAGTCCCGCATGGGGCAAACATTGTGTGATGAACACTATATTTTGTACTCGAATCATGGATGTTTAGTATTTCTCTACATAAGTATTTATATCGTTGTCTAGCACCCATAATACAAGCGTCGCTTAGTTTGGGGCTAGGTCAATATGTGTGAAATGTCCCAAGATATTTATTTATTTTATTTATTTCAGAGCTATAACCCAGAGTTAAGCTCAAAACTAAATAAATATAAGTTAGAGCTTAACTGGTGTATATAATAAGGGTGGTGTATAAAGACGTAGATTTGTCTCGTTCTTGAAAAACTTAGTGTTGACTCAACCTGCGCAGACGCAGGACTAGTGTTGTGCTGTGAAATGTGAGTGCTGGTCGTGCTAGTGTGCCTCCAGTGCTATTGGTACGATGCGCTAGCGCTGCTAGTCGCAATACGGTTCTGCTACACCATGGGGCTGCATAAGAGAGAGAGTGAGTATGAGTTTTTTTTACTATACCTAAGTTTCATGCGACTTCGCCTGTGTTAAATTTCATACCAAACCTCCCTTTTTGCCCCCTCTTATAAGGGAAGACTAGCCGTTGCCCGGGACTTCGTCCCGCGTAGACTTAGAATTTGCGTACCCCATGATACCATATATTATGTAAATGGTTATACACTCAACAGTAATTAATTCGGGTCACTTTGTATGGAAAATGCCATACAAAGTGACCCAAATTCATTGCTGTTGAGTGTAGTTATATATTTAAGTATTGAAAAAACTGGTTAAACCCGTAGAAATTCAGATAAAAAGTATCTTATGTTATTCCCAGAGTCTCAAACTATTTCCATCCCATCCAAACCGGTCCTTCGTTACGACGTGAAGGAAGGACAAACAAACAAACACACTTTCACATTTATAATATTAGTAAGGATATGGATTTTATCTCGATAGACAGATTCCGATCTTGCATTAAGAGAGGGTGAAGGGGAGGATGTGAGGGGGGTATGCTTTCATAGAAGCAACAGGTGGTCTTTGGTCTCTGCATACCCCAACGGAGAATAGGCGCGAGTTTGTTATAATGATTTTACATAATGTACCCGGGCCCAAAGAAAAACACCTTCCTACATACCTCACTGGTGGAAACTGGAACTGACCTATGAACTCGTAAATATTAATTGTACTACATAACCTAAGTTAATGTATATGGTTGCATTGTATAAATAAATAAATAAATAATATTTTATGAGCGCTATGCAACTCATTCCATCATTATGTCGACATTAGCACTGAATTAAGAGGGTTTATCCCGAAAGTTGGCAACGTCGCATATAGCTGTCAAATGTTTCGCTGTTTTTATTAATTTCTCAATATTGCTGAGTTAAAAAGGAAGATATCATTCTATGGTTGAATGATGCGTCTCTTTTATATTTGTTGGTTAGGCATTTAAATGATAAGATTACATTAAAATGCATGGAAACTGCGATGGAAAGTTTTCAAAAGATATTACTTCCATAGTACTAAAAACTTCGTGTTCCTATGATAACTGTTGCAATCCATACTTAATGTTTTATTCAACCATAGAGCGATAATTCATGTTTTCATTCAGTAATAGTTTTTAAGAATATTTTGTATGCCTGAGGGCTAAGCATAAGGATTCTATGACATTGTACTGTAACACCTTTAACACCTATGTCTTGACAAAATAAATAAATTGATTGATTGATTGATTGTAATATTCAGAAATTAATGAAAACAGCAAAATATTTGACAGCTATTTGCGACGTTGCCAACTTTCGGAGTAAACCCTCTTAAATAGAAATTTCGTTCAAGATACGTCAAAACAAACTGTTATATCGCGACTTTTTGCCTTTTACCGCGAATGACAAGCGGGAATCAGTGGAAAG
The DNA here is from genome assembly GCA_963971205.1 of Aethes cnicana. Classification (NCBI taxonomy): domain Eukaryota; kingdom Metazoa; phylum Arthropoda; class Insecta; order Lepidoptera; family Tortricidae; genus Aethes; species Aethes cnicana. The sequence continues at coordinate 11,463,022 of OZ020289.1, read as the reverse complement.
CGTGCGTTAAGTCATCGATGACTCTTGAGAGAGCAATTATGACTGTATACTAACAAAGAGTCGCTAGCAAGCGGTTAATCCATATAATTTTGGTTACGACGATGTTTATATTGTTACTTAGGTACTTTAATACATTTTTATGACAAAGTCCTCGCGGTGGTAATGACAGGGTAATCTGTCTGTCTGTTGGTGGTAAGTCGATGAGTGCGTTGATTGATGTATTCCTTTTTTCAAGCTATGGGTTTTTGTATGTTTTAATGATTTATTAGAGCACAAACGGTATAATAGTTTGAATAAGTCTAAAATTATACAGGTGTAGCAATAACATAGGGATTCTTAAATAGCGATAGAAACACTCAGAATTTGTACAGGTACAGTACAGGTATTTAGATTTTATTTAATAGACTAGCTGACCCAGCGGACTTCGTACCGCCTTAGATTTTTTGGGGTGGGTATGAAAAATTGCTTACATCCTATTCTCAGACCTACTGAACATACACACCACATAAGAATCGATCGAGCCGTTTCGGAGGAGTTTGGGTTACAAACACTGTGACACGAGAATTTTATATATTAGATTAGATAAAAGAAAACCGATTTTTGATCCAAGTCACTCTAAATCACTGTAAACAACTAAATTTACCTAACATCTGAAATTTGTATTACTAGGATATTTCAGAACCACGTAACACCCATAAAGGATAAAACTACCCTTTCCAATAAACCCCATCGCAATCGTTCCAAACGAACCCAGCACTTAGAAGGTAGGTACATCAATTAACAACTATAGGGTACTTGCTCATTACAACATCCAAACACATTAACCTACTTTACACGTAAGGGTTCCATGTTACGCGTGTTCCTAATCTTTCTAACCTTGCTCCGATTTTTAGTTTTATATTTATTTACCGTTATAAAGTTTAATAACTGTAAAATTGCTTGTTGCATATCTCTATTTGCTCTAGATAATTGTTTAAAGTCGTGGTAATTGTCTTTTAGTTACGAGTTGTTGAACATACGGTGAATGTGGAGATAGGAAGGTTCTCTTGTAAAAACCAGCACCACTACAGCCTATTTCCGGCCCACTGCTGGGCACAGGCCTCCTCTCATCGCGAGAGGATTTTGGCTATTAGTCCCCCCCCACGCGGGCCCAGAGGCGATTGGGCACTTCACATGTGTGCAGGTTTCCTCACGATGTTGGACGATGAGCTTCATAGGGTAACTTGTAAGTAAATAGAACATATAATTATGTATTACACTTTCGTTTATCGAGTCCAGCCACGCAGCAGCCGTAACGTTACTCGTTCTCATGTGGGATTCAAATGTCGAATGCACGTTGAATATAAACACTGGCTGTGAAAAGTGAAAACATGTGTGTGTTTTGTTTTGCCGATCGTTCGCTTTCGACTAGAACTTGAGAATGAGATGCATATACTTACCTAAGTGGTATGGTATAGATAGGTAGGTACGAAAGTAGCTAGAATATTTAACAATATTGTACTCGTATGATACCTGAACTGTGACCGTTTTCGTCCATATAAAAAATATATCCATATAGAAATGACTGAGCGACTGACTGACAAACAAACCACAGCCAAAACTACCAGTCGTAGAATGCTGAAATTTGGCGTGTAGATTTTAGAATTTGGGGAGACGGCTAAAAGTCAGATAAAATATAATTTTATGGCATTTAATAAACAAGGTACCTTTATAAGATAAGTCATAATATACCACATTACTTCATACTAACTAACCCACAAATGAAGGCTCGTTATTCCCATTGAATATGATACAAATTTTATTAATAACGCAGAACCCTACATCACCATGCCAATCAAAAACCAACTCTGTCCCCACACAATAGCGTTGATTATCAAACAATCACGCTACTCACATGGTTGTTGAGACGTGGAAAAAAGGCTTTTATCTCGAGGAGTGTAGGGTAGAATTTGACTTAATTAACTTTCCGGTACAGGTCGGTCCGACCGTCTGAAGGTCGGTAGAATCGATATTTCGTCTACACTTTCTTGCCTTTGAATGTGACATAATAAAAACAATGTCTATTTAAATACGAAATATGTATTTCTTTCATCATTATCATGTTTCGGGGTGGTATGGCCTGTTGCTATATCCGTCCGGGTTGGTACCATCGTCTTACCCGCTAATCTCCCACCAAATAGCATTGCCCGCGCTGTTGTGTTCCGGTAGGGGGTTAAGGCAGCCGGTGAAATTTCTGGCACAGAGGCATTCCATCTTAGGCCTCAGGGTAGGCAACGCATTCGAGATCTTATGGTTTCTTAATGGGATCATAGGATTTCGGTGTCCATGGGCCGCAGTGACCACTTACCATTAGCCTCTCTCTCGTTTGCCTATAGCATGACATAAAAAAGACCCTAATTTTTAATGACACGTCACCTTTGACCCCGCGACCTCGGTCGTAAATCAGCATTAAAGAGGTTAAAGAGATATAAAAAAGAAGTATTTTTTTGTCTAACGTTCGCGTCTATCTCCTTCTAACAAGCGTAGGCTATGACCCGACTGTCATTTTATTTCTTACTTCGATGTGACCCAGCGTGACCTGTGACCTCATAGAGCAAGATGTACTTAAGTAATGTTACATTATTAAGCATTTTTAACGGTATTTTAAATATCAAGAAAAATATCTGGACAAAAATAAACGGACGCAGGTATAAGTATGTACAAATATTGAAATGGTACCAATCCAGAGGTACGACCTTTCGTTTAAAACCGGCCAAGTGCGTGTCGGGCCACGCGCAAAGTATAGGGTTCCGAAGTTGACGATGCCCAGAGTACCCCTCTACGACGTATTAGCATCTAGCTAGCCTGTGGTATGACGTGCCCCCGCCCCTGCCGCTCAAGAAAAATCATTGGTTTTTTATCATTTCATAAGTTGGTCGACTATGACTCGTAAGTTTGTACAGCCTACTTAGCTGTGATAGTTTTCCTTTTAACTACGTTATATATGCCACAACCGTGATTTTTTTCAGCCATCCAAATACTACCATTTAGCTGGCAGGGGGGGAGGACACGTGACTCTAACAAAAAATATCACTTTAAATCTTAATATTTCACAAACGCGTCACTTACTATAATATTTTTTCAAGACCCATTCAACGATATGCCGCACCATGGGGTACGCAAGAAAAAAAAATTACACCCCCACTTTACGAGTAGGGGAGGTACCCTATAAAAAAAAATATTTCAAAATTTTATTGTACCACTTTGTCAGCGTATCTAATATGTATATTCATGTAAATTACAGCTTTCTAGAACTAAGCATCTTCGAGCAATAGTAATAATAATAATAATAATAATAATAATAATAAATTTATTTGTTCTTTCTTAACCTATTTACATTTTTAAGAGATACATATATTTACATTTTTATCACATAGGTTGACCGAAAGTTAAACTAAAACACCAGTGAAAGTCTCTGGAATCCAAAATAAGCCGAAGCCTGTGCTTTGGATAAACCAGTTTTATTCTCTTTTGTTTATGTTATAACTTGTAACATTAAGAGCCTTGGTAATAGGAGTAAATACGAACAGTGGAACAGCTCTCATGAGCACGACCGAAATGTAGTAAACGTAGGAAAGATAATGTTAGTACGAGTAGAAGTGAGTATTTATTAGCCTTGATAAGGCAATAGTTATGATAATACGACAGTGAATAACGTAGTTTCTTATATATAAGTATTAGTATATAATACTATTAAAAAAAAAAAATAGTTTAGCCTAGAACGTACTATCAAGTATTTAAAAGTACCTAAGGACTAAGGACCATACTACGTGTGTGTTAATGTGTGTGTGTGTGTGTGTGTGTGTGTGTGTGTGTTCGAGTGCGAGAGAGTATGTGTGTTAGGTATGTTACGTGCGTGGGTGTAGTGTGAGATGATTTGTGTGTACAAATAATTTTTCGCTTCAGGGTTTCAAGTACAGGTTTTCCGTATCCATATAAGTTAGATTTTGCAGCCAGTTTGTTATGTTAGCTTTGCAATCAAATGTATTTTGAGCATAAATGTTTAGCATTTTATTGACTTTATTGTAAAGACTTTGGCTGAGACAATAATATTGGCGACTAGCGAATACCGTTCTGTGCTGTATTGTAGGACAAACATTCCATTTTCTGCGTCTATTATTGATATTTGTTGTGTTGAATGGGACGGAGGAGTGTGCGCGTAACAAGGTACGGAGGATACATAGCTGTCTGACAGTTAATACGTTGGTTTCTGCGTAAAGCTGAGCTGTGGGAAATCGAAAAGGTTTTAAGGTCATCACTTTTAAAACAGCCCTCTGTGCTCTTTCGAGTTGCAGCAAGATAGTTTTTGCTGTTCCACCCCAAATAGGAGCACAATAGGTTAGGATTGATTGGCAGAGTGACAGGTATACCATTTTAAGAGTGTCGCGATCCGCTGAGTGTCTAAGGTTTTTAAATACAAATATTAGCTTACGGACCCTAGATGTCAGGCATTCAACGTGGGATCGCCAATTTAATGTCTGGTCCAAATAGTGCGGACAGACGGACGGACGGACGGACATGGCGAAACTATAAGGGTTCCTTGTGGACTTCGGAACCCTAAAAAAGAATCATCAAAATTGGTTCAAAGTCGCTTAAGGTTGAAAAATAAGTAAGGTGAAAAACCCAATTTGGGCACGATTAAAGATATAAAACCAAAAATTAGGCCGAAATATAGGTCTCGAAAAAATACATTTGAGAATTGATATATGCTCTTCAAAAGTTGCGGTGGGTACGTATACAAGCATTGTCCGCGCATGTACCCACCGCAACTTTTACGACGGAAATGGTAGTTATTTACAGTTTTTGACCAAAGTAATCATTATTTTACAATATCCACAGCTCAGATTATGAAAAACTAGATAAAGTTTCATTTTCTGGACAGCCCGTGCAAAATCATAGTCTAGATATTGAGCAGTAGCGATTTAAAAGGTTGAAAATGCCTTACTTGATGTTTTTTTTTGCAAGGACGACCTAAACGTATCGCAATTTCCGCAGCTCAGATTAAAGAGGACATATCAATTCTTCATATATCTTTTTTTCGAGACCTATATCTTGGGCCAATTTTAAGTTTTAGGCCTTTAAACGCGACTAAAATGTGGTATTTCACCTTACCACGCGCCGGTAACATAAATCCAAAGAAAACAACATACACAGACGAGTTGAGATCCGTCTTTGTTTTTCAAGTTGGATAAAAATGCCAACTGATTGTTAATACAATGTTTTCCGCGGTTAAACAGCTTAGGTATATTCACTGCATTCGTGTTGGAATGCCCCGTGGAATGCCCAAGGAATGCTGTACACTATTAGTCGATACAATAAGCTGACTCTGAACTTGACATTAAAACATGTCATGACATTCTCATGCATTCAATGTCATATTGACACGAATGTGGTCCTGCAATATGTGATTAGTCATAAACTGCAAATTCTTTAAGCCTATTAAACGAAAGTCTTGCGTTTCGGGTACCTATCATAATATTTGACAGTGACTGTAAGACCAAAATACGGGGCTATATTCGAAGTCTTAAATAGGGATCTCGCTGTTCCCTATAGGATCGCTCGCGCGTCAAGTTCAACTTTAAATCTACCTGCTTAAAGTTCACGTGACGCGTGAGTGATCCTATAGGGAACGGGGAGATCCCTATTTCAAGACTTCGAATATAGCCCCTGTGTGGTTTGACCTACCGCCTCTCGTGCAGACGGGTCGTCGGCTCAAACCCGGGAGTTTACCTACTTCCCTATGTGCGAAATTATGAAGGAAGATATTCTGAGGAAAGGCGCTTCACAGAGTAATTCGAAGATGTGTGTGAAGTCCCCAATCCGCGCTGGGCCCAGGGGGCTATGGCCCAAGCTCTCGTGATGAGAGGTGGCCTAACCCCAGCAGTGGGACATATACAATGTTGTGGCTGTGTAGCTACTCCATATTTCATGTTTTCCTTCACCTAAGAGCAGGAAATTTAAATTTTTTGTAGGTAGTCGTCCTACTAGCTACTTGAGTTTAACCTCAATGTTACAGAGGTTGAACTTATGTCAAAATGAACTAGATGGTGCCAAAAATCTATAACCGTATCACAGATTAGATAAACTTCCCAAACCCGTTGGTCCGAAAACGTTCCAAATCCATAACCCAGCGAGACTCGTTACAAAACTCAAACGCAAACTCGTAAGTCACGACATTACGGGAGTGTCTTAAAAAGTTGCGTTAATTCTGCGCCCCGCCCGTGACGGGAATACGGGAAACGTTGAAATCCGAAACGTCACTATCCCTGTCCCTGTCACTCTACACCAATTATAGGTTAGAGTGAAAGAGACAGAGGAGCCCAGGTGCGTTCTGCTCAATAATTTAACGTGACCCTCTTCAATATTCCACGGGATTTCAAGTCGGAAAATCAACTTTTGATACCTAGAGTATTTTTAACACGTCCGGAGGATTTTTTTTCTACTTAAAAAAGTCACTTATTGAGAGTAGAACTGTAGACAGCATTTAAGATATCCCTAGCAATAGTAGCAATATTATGTAAGTAAAGTAGTTGACATTTGCAAAGGGTTAGGTATAATAAAATAATTAATTTGAGAATTATTTTGACAATTTTTTTTACGTAGGTACTTTTATGTTTATGTGAAAATTCTGCACGGAAAAATAAAGTTTTATTGTGGGTTTACTATACCTATGCACAGAATAAATAATAGTTCTTCTATATGTTAACAATTTGAGATATTTTTGTTTCATTTTAAACAAACTGAGCGTATTTTCAAACAGATCTTGACGTCAAAGACTGAACTCATAATAAAGGTCGATTTGCATCAAACTTTGCTGGTGGTGGCAGTACCACTTACTCGCTAACCTGCTGCCTAGTCCCGCATTGTTGTGTTTCGGTAAGGGAGTAATAAGGCAGCCGGTGAATTAGGGATGACGGCCGGGTGAAGAAATCGAAATTCTAATTAGTCCGTCAGTCAGGTAATAAAAAAATATTAGACACGTATTTTTTGTTTTGTTGCAAAGAATGACTAAGTTAAAACGCATTAAAGTTGGAGAGTGGGGGTTAACTACGTCACCGTTAGGTATAAATCGTACCTAACCGTGACGTCACGCGACATTTCAACTCAGTAACCTATATCTCCGTATAAGTTTGATTACGTGAAAAAAGAAAAAATACGTGTCCAATACTTTTCAATAATCTTCCTGATAGACTAGGGAAAAAAAGTTGTCGTCATCCCTATTACTGACATAGAGGCATTCATACTCATACTCATACTCATACTCATTTATTGCTATGCCATGGTGTTTACAAGATGTTACATTTCACTTAAGTACTATGTCATGGACCCTGTTAGGGTGCAGCAAATATTAGAAACTAGACCTTAAATACTAGGTATACATGGGTATTGCACATTATTATCTTCTTATAGCCATGTATGGTTAGGGTGTGTGTGCGTGCGTGTGTGTGTGTGTGTGTGTGTATATGGGTGTGTATGCAGGAATAAAAGATAAAATTTAAATGGGTATTATTAGTTTTAAATAATTATTTTGTCCTCTAAGTATTCATTAACTGTATAGTATGCCTTACTTAATAAAATTCGTTTAAGTTTTTTAATGAATATATGTTCTTTTTGTTCCTTTTTTAGTATTTGTGGTAAGTTATTGTAAATTTTGATGGACATAACGTATGGCCCCGAAGAGTGGAGCTTCAGCCGAGAGCTGTCGCTTCCGCTGGGCAGCACGAGGTTGTCCCTGTGTCGCAGGTAGTGGGTCACAGGAGCGTCTTCAAGCTTGGTAAATAGGTGGGGATATTTTTTAACAAATTTACAAATTTCCAGTATATAGATGGAGGGTATGGTAAGAATTTTTTGCTGTATGAAATGGGGTTTGCTAGTATCTGTTGATTTTATGTTGACTAGGATTCTGATCAGTTTTTTCTGAAGGGTGAAAAGTGCTGGTGCGTCGGTGCTATTGCCCCACAGGATGACGCCGTAGCTGAACCAGGCGTGCGCGTACGCGAAGTATGTGACTAGTGCGGTTTGAAGATCAGTAGTTCTTTTGATTTGGTGAAATGCATAAATGAATTTAGATATTTTACTTTTTATTAATTTTACATGTGGTTTCCAATTTAAATGTTTATCTATGGCTATTCCAAGTAGGGTGAATTCGTCAACGACTTCTAAGTTGGTATTTTGATGGGTACAGTTTATTGTTATTGGAGCTTTTTGATATGGGTGGAAGGACATTAATTTTGTTTTTGACAGGTTTATTTCCAAGTTGTGATCATTCATCCATTGTGTTGTCTTATTTAGAAGAAAGCAAATTTTTTCATTGATCGTGTCACTGTTTTTACAAGATGTTAGCATGGAAATGTCATCAGCAAATAACACGCAGGGTTCGTCTATTATTTTAGGCAGATCGTTAACATAAATAAGAAAGAGAAGACATCCGATTACGCTTCCCTGTGGTATAGAATTATTAATTTTTTGAAAGTCCGACTTGACGTTTATTATTTCGCCGGTTTTATGGTTGAAATACTCTATTTCTACTAGTTGTAATCTATCTTTTAGGTATGACGTAAGCCATTTGTGAGCTATGCCTCGAACTCCTATCCCCTGTAGTTTATTTAATAGTATTTTATGTTGTACTTTGTCATAAGCTTTTGTCATGTCTAAGAGAATCCCTATTGCGTAATCTTTTTTGTTAATAGTGTTGAGTATTTTTTGGATATATTTATACACTGCTAAAATTGTGGTTCTTTTTTTTCTGAAGCCGTTTTGGCTTTCGTCAAAAATGTTGTATTTTTCGCAGAAGGCGTATATGCGGTCACACATTGCTTTTTCAAATATTTTTGAGGCTGTGGGCAGTAATGATATTGGGCGGTAGTTATTTAAATCAGTTTTAGCATTTTTTTTGTGTATCGGTTTTATAACGGCTATTTTAAGTAAATCTGGAAAAGTACCCTCGTCAAAAGATTGATTGATTAAAGTACAGAATGGTTCAGTTAAATAGTCTGCACATTGCCTCAGTAGTGACGGTGGAAGTTCATCTATCCCATGGCTATTTTTATCTTTTAATTTTTTTATGGCGGCGTGCATCTTAGGCCACAGAGTTGGCAACGCATTCAAAATCTTATATCATTTCATATCTCGATTATATGCGGTGCAGTGAGGGCTTATATAATCAGATAGCCAATAAGATAAAATATAAAACTTGTCGGACGGACAAAGCGAGTCTGCTTTATTACCGACTTAATTTGAAAGTACTCAACATCCGTACAGTAATACCTACAATTTGAACAATTTATAAAGCACTACTACAACAGCCTATTTACTGCCCATTGCTGGGCACAGGCCTCCTCTCATCACGAGAGGGTTGGGCTATAGTCCCCACGCGGGCCCAGTGCGGATTTGGGACTTCACACACATCCTTGAATTACTTCGCATAGGCGTGCAGGTTTCCTCACGATGTTTTCTTTCACCGAAAAGCTCAGTGGTAAATTCAAATTGAATTTCGCACATAAGTAATTTCAGAGGTGCGAGCCGGGTTTGAACCCACGACCCCCTGCATGAGAGGCGGTAGGTCAAACCACTAGGCCACCGCGGCTTTTATGAAGCACTAAACATTCTATTTTCTACCGGCATCCATAGAGAATCATTAAAACTTTATCGCCGGGCCATCGACCACCGAGTAAGCTAAACAGACTGTATTATTTATTTTTAGAGCATAGTGTGGGAGTTATGTTTAGTACGTCAGCCTGTATTCAGCAGAGGAAGTATTTTAGCTGAAACTAGAAAGAAAGAAATCATTTATTCATGACATTACACAACACACACACAAAAGACATAAAAAAGAGCAACATTTATACAGAACAAAAGTGTTGTGGCCTGTCACGAAATGATCCCGACTCAGCTTGTGCTAGCATTAAATGCCAGCGCTGGTCTTCCGTTGGGGCCATTTGGTGAGACCTCGACCGGCTACACTATATAGGTTTTTTACTTTATTTTCGTTTTCATAGCTAAATTCTACTACTACAGCCTATTTGCGTCCCACTGCTGGGCACAGGCCTCCTCTCATCACGAGAGGGTTTGGGCTATAGTCCTCCCGCGGGCCCACTGCGGATTGGGGACTTAACACACAACTTTGAATTACTTGCGTGCAGGTTCCCTCACGATGTTTTCCTTCACCGAAAAGCTCGTGGTAAATTCAAATTTAATTTCGCACGTAAGTAAACTTAGAGGTGCGAGCCGGAATCGAACCTCCGACCCTCGGCATGAGGGGCTGGTAGGTCGAACCACAAGGCCACCACGACTTCCCAAAATAAAATACAGCACGACACAACTTAGAAGGCGCGCGGTGAAGCACTTAAGCCGTTGAGGCAGAGTCTATTTTTGCTTAATCCACGAGCCTTCTAAGTTGTGTAAACCTATAATCATCATCATCATCATCATCATTTCAGCCGAAAGACGTCCACTGCTGGACATAGGCCTCCCCCAAGGCTCGCCACTCCGACCGGTCCTGTGCTACTTGCTTCCACCGGTTTCCCGCGACATTCACGAGGTCGTCGCTCCATCTTGTTAGAGGCCTACCGACAGCTCGTCTCCCGGTACGCGGACGCCACTCGAGAACTTTCCGGCCCCATCGGCCATCAGTCCTGCGAGCAATGTGCCCGCCCACTGCCACTTAAGGTTCGCAATTCTTCGGGCTATGTCGGTGACCCCAGTTCTGCTGCGGATATCCTCATTTCTGATTCTATCACGCAGAGAAACCCCGAGCATAGCCCTCTCCATTGCCCTCTGAGTGGCTTTGAGCCTTCTTATGAGACCCATCGTGAGCTCCCACGTCTCGGAACCATAACCTATAATGCAAAACACTTAAATCAATAGAGAAGAACTCTATCTCTATAGAGCTCTTCTCTATTGATTCCGCGTAAAACCTCCTTTATTTTACGCGGGACTAGTGTGGATAGGCGAATATTCTTCACAGTCACACCACTCCTGTGAAGGCGTGCAGGATTCCTCCTGATGGTTTCCTTTAACGGAAAACTTCTCAGGAACCTACCCTATACGTATAGCTCGACACAACTTAGAAGGCGCGCGGATTAAGCAATAATAGACTCTGCGTCAACGGCTTACGTGCTAAGCTGCGCGCCTTCTGAGTTGAGTCGTAGTATTCTTACCTACTACCACCAATCTCCCTATTCCCTACCTAAACAATCCATTACCTACCCACATTACCTATACCCATTGATCTATTATAAGTAAGGATTCACAATCAGCCGGAGAAAAATAGCCCGTCAAAACGTCACCCGTTTGGCGCTCAGTAAATTTGACACTGAAGTCTTATAGTGTTAGGTTTACTTTTGTATAAAATATTTATCGTGACCATAGACATAAATAATACTTCGTATGGACCCGGCCTAACGTAGATACATGTCATGTTTCCCCACGTCATTGGTGTCCAATCCAAAGTTAAACTTATATCGTGACACTAAAGCTGGGTCACATTTTTTCAACAACGAGACGAGTTTTTAGATACTGAGAAACAGTTTCGAAATAAGTTTTTTTTTAAAACGCTTATTGTCACGCACGCTCGGTGACAGAACTTTGGATTGGACACCGTGGAAGTGGGGACATATTACGTGTACGTTAGACCGGGTCTATATTATTTACGTCTATGATCATGACACATATTATAAAGAGGCGTTATTAGCATATTGGAACGTATTTTCTAATATCAGTTTGCTCCATATATTAAAACATTAAAACATATATTTTGACATATTCTGTTAGGCACCTGTTCGTCCATATGTTATTACAGGTCAATGCCTATACCTGATCACATTCCGAGATTTCAACCCCGACCCCCACGCCTTGAATCCCTAATAACAAAACATGTCCAAATATGAAATTCTTACCCTTATCGAACACACCCGAAAGTATTTAGGGGAAGGGGATGCATTATTTAGCATTTTCCCATAGAGGGCCCATTTTGGTTCGGCCGTTACGTGTAGCCGCGCGTAGACACGGGTTTATGTGTGGTCTAATTGTGGGGCCTATAAACCAGGGCTGCCACCTAATTTAGGTTAGTAAGTAAACTTAAATAAATTCTAATTTAGTAAAATACTAGCTTTTGGCCGCGACTTCGCCCGCGTGGAATTCGGTTATCGCGATGAAAAGTAGCCTATGTCCTTTCCCGGGACTCTCTCTCCATACCAAATTTCATCCAGATCGGTCAAGCGGTTGAAGCGTGAAGAGGTAACAGACAGACAGACAGAGTTACTTTCGCATTTATAATATTAAATGGATACTTGTCGCATTTAAAAGGATAAAAAGGGCCCTTTATAATTTATTATTATTATTAGTACTGGCACTGAAGCCTCGGTTATCTTTTGTATCCAGTCTAAGGGAGTTTAAAATTTCTACTAACTAAAATGACCACTTTAAATTGTTTAAAAACTTAAGTTCAATTTTCACGCTTTTTTGCCTTTTTATAGCCCAAACTCTCTCGTAGACGCACAGTGGCTGACTGCCCAACAATGTAACCATTAAGTGTGAAGTTTGTCACTAGTTTGTGTCAACACTGTCAACCCTATTGTCGGTACTCAGCTAACACCGCGCTGTTAACATTTATGGTGGTCCCGAGCAACTTCGTACCAGATTGATACGGCACGTTAAAAGGATTATTATGCTGTTTCCCCCGTTACAAAGTGGAAATATAAAACTTCATAGCCAACCTGTGTTCGCAAAATTTGCTTCTTGAATTATCGGATCAAATGAAAAACTTTTCTATACGGGTTTCATAATTTCAATCGAAGGGTGTCTCTACTGAACGTAGGACTTGCCCAAGGCTCGCCATTCAGATCGGTATGCCACTCTCATCCACTTGATTCCTGCGACCTTCACCACGTCTGCGCTCTGTTTTGTTAGAGCTACTGACAGCGTGTCTCCAGGCGTACGCTATTCGAGAACTTTCCGGCCCCATCGGCCATCAGTCCTGCAAGCAATACTGCTAGAGATCTTCTACTATCTAAAGTCCCGCGCCTTCACATTTCAAAACGCTTTAATGTATTTAAAAAGCACAACCAACACTCTCAACACATGTGTGCGTGCTGAGACAGCCATCAACTATGCGGTGAGGGTCTTGGTGGTGCTTTTTAAGTAATAATAAAAGAATTGAAGCGTTTTGAAATGTGAAGGCGCGGGACTTTAGATAGTAGAAAATCTCTACTGAAATTCCTCATTTAGGTACTCTACATCGGCGACAATTAGAACATAAACATTTAACTTTGAAGAACTCCTATAGGTACAAAATCAATTTGCCTAAAGCCAGATAGATATCATAACGGCCGAAAAAATGAAGGACACTTGTGGGGCCTCCGTAGAGTGGAACCGAAGCCCTACGACTGTTGAAACCCGCCCAATAGGGCGTGAGTCACTGCTCGAACTCATTTTCAGTGTAGCATTGATATTAAACAACAGGGCGAGCGCACGATTCCAATGTTTTCGCGTTTTTTTAGATATACATAGTTAGGTATGAGTAGAAACAAATAATATAGGCATTGAAGTTTGGAGATCCTTATGCCGTAGGAATACCGAGAAAATGTAGCCTTCTCATTGTTTTAATTGTATTCTATTGCCTGCGAAAATTTATTGAAATCTGTTCATCAAAGAGTAGGTACCAAATATGTCTTTGACGATGTCAGATTATTGTATACGAGTTTAGTAACATAACATAGTATGTTGTTATATACATATAACTCCTAAGAAATTACTCTTGTTCATGTATGGAACCCATATGCCTTGGCAACAGGACGTGTTGAGTTCCCACGCATATCCATGCCTCATGCAACGAAACAAGACCGCAACGGACCCCGCGCCCAGACTTTATCCTGCATCTGGGTCTGCCTTTGGCAAGAAGTGTTGCTTGTGTTGTTGGATTTGATAATGGCAACAGTTGGGAATGTATGGAACCCTCAGTTGGGCACAGAATATTTAATAGCACTGCATACAAAATGGCCACGGAATCACCCGCCTGAATCTAACCGGTGCGCAACTCGCGCCCAACTCGCCCTTACCGTCATTTGTTTCATCCGGAGATGGAGAGTGAATCATTGGCCCGCTTAGTGGTAAACACACATCAAGTGTACAGACGTCCTCGCACGCACACACCCGTCCTCGCACGCAAACATTGACATTTCATTCGAATTGTGTTCGAAATCGTGCTTTTATAGGCCGTGTCCGCCGTGTGTTAGGATTTGGCAATCGTCTTGGTTGAGTACCACCTATGAATATGGTTTCATACCTCATGAGGCATGTCAAGTCCTCACCGCACCCGCGCCCAGAGGATGCTTGTGCTGTTGGGTTGGGTTGGGGTATAAGTTTGGAAAACTGTCTAGTATTTCCTTCAGCAAGCTCTTTAATTATTTTCCCTTGTCCACAGAGAATGGTCTGCTTTCGTACGAGAACCCGAACTACCACTTGGACCCGTCGCGCCTCGAGTCGGCCCTCTACAGCGACCTGTACGACCTGCATGACGACAAGATGCCAGATGAATACGACGCCTACCTCGACAACAGAAGGTAAGAATAGTACATTACAGTACAGACCTAGGGTGGTGAATTCGTAAACGTCTCAGATCGCAGGTTTCTGTGGCCCGAACCGAAGGTGAGGTTCATGCCGCGCAGCGGGCAGAAAATCACACTTTACGGCCAAGGGTGACGTAAAATTCTTTACCTTCTTGAATACACTGGGCTTATTTTATTAAGTCCCCAATCCGCATTGGGCCCGCGTGGGAACTATAGCCCAAACCCTTTCATGATGAAAGGAGGCCTGTGCCCAGCAGTGGGCCGTAAAATAGGCTGCCGTGGTGGTGGCTTATTTTATTTCACACTGGGCTTGGCTTGCGTTTGTTTGAATGGAAAGTGATTGATTAAAAATGTGTAATATACACTCAACAGCAATGAAAACGGGTCACTTTGTATGGAAAATCCTATACAAAGTGACCCGTTTTCATTGCTATTGAGTGTGTCTAAGTTGGAACACCGCTTACCCAGAACATGCATTATTACTATTGAACATTCGTCGTCTGTTGAATTGCATGTTCTATTGCACGAGCACTTTGCAGATACACAGGATTCGGGAAGCAGGGTAAAATAGATATTTATGATACAAGTGCGGAAAGTAGGTAATTCCCAACGAGTGGAGGTGCTCTAAAACACGAGCAGAGCGAGTGTTTTACATCACCAACACAAGTTGGGAATTACCTATTCGCACGAGTGTCATACAACGTTTTACAATGCATCATGCGAGGAAACACATAAAATATATATTTAAGAACTAAAAGTTTTATTTATTAAGGCGTTAACAATTTTGAACCACCCAAAACAATAAAAATTAAAATACAACCTTTTAATATGTATTTATCTTTCCAACGTTTGTCTGACACTCAAACTAGAGATATATACAAAATGCTCTCGTAAAGGATTCACGGAACACTTTAAATTTTACCGTCCATAAAATTGTACCGTCGATTTGTCTTCAACATTACGTCAGAACGAGAAATTGAACCGGTAGCTGTAGCTCATATGTTCACTTAATTATGTAATAACATTGTGTATTGAGGGAGGTAAACGAGGAATTGCAAACGAGGGCCTTTTAAGCTCGAAACTGAAGGTTGAGGACTTTAAGGGCTCGAAATTTGCAATTCCTATATCGCGCCCGCGACGCACACAACGGTTTTCATCGCACTTGCGAGAGAACGCTCAAACCGCAAGGTAGAAAAACATCACTTACATACTTATGACACTTTAAATTACACTTAAAGCAAAGCTTTAGGCGTCAGATGTCTATTCATTACTATGAAACGCGGATTGATTTCCCTCCAATATTTTTTACACTGCGTCATTTCTAGGGACCAAGTTTTCGCTCAAAGTTTTGCCTGTTTAGGTAATAATAAATAACAATAAAATTTGTTTATTGCAAAAGACACTAAATTTACAAAATAAAACAGTATCTGGCGGTCCCACACTAGGCAATGCCTGTCACGTGGCGACCTGATTCGGTATACATTATAAATTAAAATTAATATCTTTTATGTCTAAAGAAGAGGACAGAGCGCAATTACTTTATTTTACGCTAATTTAATACGAATATGTAACAAAAAGTAAATATTGAATTGGAAAAGAAATATAAACTTTAGTATCCTGATAATTAAGGGTGGGTTGATTCAAGCACAGTTGACGGACTCCTGGTCGTTAAATATGGCCGCCGAGCTGTCATTCCATACAGAAACGTCATTTTGTCCCACAGGAAAATATTTAACGTTAACGTTAAATTTAACGGACGGTTTGAATTTAAGTAAAATGAATGTGTTCTTGGTGTGTGTAGGTACTGTATGTGTGTGTGTGTGTGTGTGTGTGTGTGTGTGTGTGTCTGTCAATCTGTGATTGATTGTGTGAATATATACGAGCGAGATATGATTTAGACTTCGATCTTGAGCAAATTTTCCGTGTCCTGGGTAGTCGTGTAAACCTAGGCCTACTACTACTACTACAGCCTTTTTGCGTCCCACTGCTGGGCACAGGCCTCCTCTCAACACGAGAGGGTTTGGGCTATAGTCCCCACGCGGGTTGGGGACTTCACACACATTTGAATTACTTCGCAGATGCGTGCAGGTTTCCTCAAGATGTTTTCCTTCACCGAAAAGCTCAGTGGTAAATTCAAATTGAACTTCGCACATAAGTAAACTTAGTGGTGCGAGCCGGAATCGAACCCCCAACCCCCTGCATGAGAGGCGGTAGGTCGAACCACTAGGCCACCACGGCTTCAAAACCTAGGCCTCAATTCACATTATTCGTATCCCACATGTTCTAACAGCTGGGCGAACGTCAAGGGTGCAGTGACCTCGGCACTGCGCAGCTGCAGTATCGACCGATGCATCACGAGTCGACTGATTTGCTTGTTGCCTAACACCACGAGTATATGGCGTATTAACTGGCCAGTTATAATATTAACTACTACTACTACTTCAGCTTATTTGCGTCCCACTGCTGGGCACAGGCCTCCTCTCGTCACGAGAGGGTTTGAGCTATAGTCCCCACGCGGGCCCAGTGTGGATTGGCGACTTAATATAATATTACTAGTTAATCTAAACTAAATATATAAAACTCAAAGGTGACTGACATAGTGATCTATCAACGCACAGGCCAAACTACTGGACGGATCGGGCTGAAATTTGGCATGCAGGTAGATGTTATGACGTAGGCATCCGCTGAGAAAGGATTTTGCAAAATTCCCACGGGGACGGGAAAAATCGGGATTTTACTTTTTAATTGTAAATAAAATTGAAATGAAATCATGTATGGAATGGTAGTTCGAGTTACGAGAGGGTACCTACTTTCCCGAAAAAACGCATAGTTCCCACGGGAGAGCGATAAGCGAAATCCACGCGGGTGACGCCGTGGGCATACACGACGAGAAGAACTCATATAAACGTCCATTCGTTTACCAAGTCAAGAATCTATCATATCAAAGAAAAACCTCATAAAAACCGGGACAAACAAATCTCCGACTTTATTCCTTAATACCGGCTCAGCGTTCAGCAGTAAGCCGGGTTATATTACGCGGGCCACGAAACATTAAAAACGCGATTCAAACGCTGGTTTAATGTCCCCACACGAGGCGGAACTACATCCGCTGCGAGCTGATAATAATGGTTCGTATGGTTTAAGATGATAGAGGTAGCGTGAGCGATTCGCCTGTGTGATTTATGGACCTGTCAGTGATGATTTTAGCAATAACCATTTCAATATCCTTAGCCTCTATTAGTTTCGTGTCCTACCAAACATATTTAGATTTATCTAGTTTTAATTTAGCCATATCTGTTACACACACAATGATATGTGATGATTATCTTTATGTTTATCTTTGATGTTTATCTTTAAAAACAACATTTCTCTAACAACTGTATAAACGCTTAATATTATACATTTCTTTAACAATTTTAATTTTTACAAAATTTTTGTGTATGAACATTTTTATTTAAGACATTGGTATACCCCGTATGCTGTCCCGCACCATCTGAAGGCTCCACTGACAACCAGCGCTGCTGCCACACTCCGTGTGACCACAGCACATGCTGAGTGGAGACCTTTTCAGTTGCGGCATGTCACATAGCCTGTAATATTTGTTTGTATGTTTTCTAAGAATGTCGTTTGTATGTGCATGTCTGCTTTCTGAATAAACTTTTCTTTATCAATAAATACCAAATACTTATATACTTAGAGGGTGGAAAAAAGTTTTGTGCTCTGGACATATCGAAGCAATAATTTTTAAGCTAGTAAAGGAAACAAAAATCATCGTGCCGAATGTCCACTAGACGGTAAACCTATCTATTATCTATCTATTCTATTACTTAAGTCTGTTGAAGAATTCGCGTATGTAACTTGAAAATTAAAAGAAACGATCAAGTCGACGGGACTATATAAACGACACTGAAAACAAAAAAACGCTTTCTAGAAAAAAAACATTGTATATATGTATGACCGGATTTAACTCGAAAACTACTGTCTAGATTACAACAAAATTTGGTATGGGGCAGTTTATAACACTGTTCAACATATAGGCTACTATTTATTACGGGAACGCCAATAAAGAATTCCACGCGGACCAATTCGTGGGCAGAAGCTAGTCCCAAAGAAAAGAAAAAAATCGGTTACATTTACATACATACGCTCACGTCTATTACCTATCCCTTGGGGTAGACAGAGACCATCGGTTACATTTAAGTAGGCAAGTAAGTACCTTTTGTTACTTGGCTGGCTATTCACCTCGTAGTTCGACCTACCGCCTCTTATGCCGAGGGTCGGGGGCTCGATTTCGGCTCGCACCTCTAAGTTTACTTCAATTTGAGTTTACCATGAGCTTTTCGGCGAAGGAAACCATCGTGAGGAAGAATGCACGCATCTGCGAAGTAAATCAAAGATAAAAAATAAAAATAAAATATATATATCTTGGGACATTTCACACATATTGACCTAGCCCCAAACTAAGCAAAGCTTGTACTATGGATGCTAGACAACGATATAAATACTTATATAGAGAAATACATACATATATAAATACCAACATCCATGACTCAAGTACAAACATTCGTGTTCATCACACAAAAGATGTGTGTGAAGTCCCCGATCCGCACCGGGCCCGCGTGGGGACTATAGCCCAAACCCTCTCGTGATGAGGGGAGGCCGGTGCCTAGCAGTGGGACGCAAATAGGTTTTAGTAGTAGTAGTGGATACCTAAACTACATATAACAATGCTAAAATTATATCTAAGTTCTATTGGACTCGACAGCACTCTTAAGGAGCTAGTAAATTGGATCCCATTCGTCATATGGTGTGTGTACGAAACTACTGTATGTAGGAATTTGATACGGAACAAAAAGGGCGCTAAGTATAATTAAGTACTCCATGGACCTTTCTGACCCTTCTCAAGTTAATGCCGCGTAATTCATTAACACATTTATCAGTCATATTTCATATATAACATGTTAAAGTTGACATAATATTTTATTAATGACTAGAGTTGTCCCGGTGAACTTCGTATCACCAATTTACCACGGATCACTTCTGTTTTTGATCTGTTCCTTTCGATTACTCCCATTTAACTTTTCTTTCTAAACCTTCCCTGAATCACGGGGAATAAAACAAAAAAATAATTAGCCAAATCGGTCCAGCTCTCGAGCCTTAGCCAGACTAACACACGGCGATATATTTTTATATATAAGCAGATTAAAATGCGTTAATTTCATAATTTACACTTAACTTCGACATGTCCCTTCGAAAACTAAGCCATATGTTTCGATGGTGATTGATATAGGATATGTAATGTATATGTATGAGCACCTACTTACCTAAATACACGTCAAAGATGATCACTTATGTACCTACTTGTCGAAAAAATCTTTATATCTGTATTTATATTTAAAGTAGCTTTTGTCCGCAACTTCGTATGCGCAGAAATATTGGAATGTAAAATCCCGTTTTTTTTCTGTTGCCGTGGGAATTTCGAGAAATCCTGTCTTAGTGCTCCCCTACGTTCCCTAAGGAACCTGCATGCCAAATTTCAGCTCTCTATGACCAGTAGTTTTGGCTCTGCGTTGATCGCTCAGTCAGTCAGTCAGTTTCTTGCACAGGTTTATTGTTACATAGATAGATAGGCTGTTATTATTCTTGACAGTTACTCGTATTAACTAAACGCTGTACGCTTATGACTCGTACCTTTAATATTCTCTTCGTAATGCAGTAGGTACGTGATTAATTCGCTTGCACTCGCGCCCCTACTTCGTGCAACATTTTAACTTTTATCGCGTTCAACGTGCTTGCTTGGTTTTCTTCGTTTACGACATTTTTATAAAGCGGTCTGAGATGTGTAAATGTGGTTTATATTGTAGTTTAGATATATTATTTACTTCACTGTGAATTTGAAATGAGCTACAGTCAAGCAGCCGGTGAAATTACCAGCAAAGAGGGCTTTCTAAGTCCTTGGATTGGCAATGCATTCCAAATCTGGAGCTATATTCGAAGTCTTAAATAAGGATCTCCCTGTTCCCTATAGGATCGCCCACGCGTCACGGCGCTCAAGTTGAACTTTAAATCGGCCGGATTGGTCCAGTTGACGGCCGGATTGGTCCAGTTGGTAGTGACCCTGCCTTCTGTTCCGATGGTCGCGGGTTCGAGTCCCGCTCGGGGCAAACTTTGTGTGATGAACACGAATACAAGAATACACGAATACTCGAGTACAAAGACAAACGTCTTTGTACTCGAGTCATGGATGTTAGTATTTATATATTAGGTATGTATTTATCTATATAAGTATTTGTATCGTTGTCTAGCACCGATAGTACAAGCTTTGCTTAGTTTGGGGCTAGGTCAATATGTGTGAAATGTCCCAAGATATTTATTTATTTAAATCTAGCTGCTTAAGAGGATATGTGAGCTGAGCCCCTTTTCAGATTTGAGAAATTTAAATCAATGTTACTGTCTCGCAGGTGCGATAAGGACAACTGCAGCTTCGTCGAGAAATCCGTCGTAAAAAACTCAGTAATCGAGGTTTAGTTCTCGACATTTTCCACCTCGAAAATTAAACCAATCGTAATGAAATTTTGGGAACTGGATGAGAAGGAAATTTTCTGTGTCTGACCGTTTTGATTTTTGCGTATATTGTTGTGGTATTTGTATACCAGGCATTTCTTTGCGACCTATTCGATTGGGCCGTTTTCAGCACTGTTTGGAGTCACCTAGTGCTATTAAAAACTAAAATATCGCTGAAAGCAAAATGTACCGACACAGATACTGACGATAATAATCTTATTTCATAAAAATCATTGATCTACGGTCAAAATCCAGGGAGGAAAATGTCGAGAAAGTTTATTGTATCGAAAAACTCGGGCATCCGTTTGGCGCTCAGTATATTGGACACTTAAGTCTTATAGTGTTGGTTACTTTTGTATAAATTATTTATCTTAGCACATAATATAAAGAGGCGTTATTAGCATATTGTAACGTATTTTCTAATGTCAGTTTGCTCCATATATTTTGACATATTCTGTTAGGCACTGTTCGTCCATAGGTCAATGGTAATTTGGGAATAAAAGCGAAAATACGTTTGTATGAAAAGTTGAGAAACGCCGTGCGTACTGGGGACTCTTTAAAGTTCGGTTGCAACGGTACGGTACGGTTGCAAACACTTCGAATATATCCCCTGTCTAAATAAAGACTAAACGTATGAAGGTACTAAAACTCGGTTACTAAGACTCCATTCGTTCAGTACGAATCGATCTATTAGTGTCGGGACCCGCCGTAAAACTGAAAATGATGTGTTTGTTCTAAGTTCAAATTACGATCGCATTGAATCCATTGCATGTTGTTTTAGTAACTACCTTGTTTTCGTAGAACAGTACCGTTACTAGTTTAGGTACATAATAAGATCGAATTCGTATAATTTTTTGTTGCCATTCCTATTTACCCCACCAGCCAAGTCATCGCATATCGCTACAAATTACATAAATTTAATATAACTACCTTGGTATAGGGATGACGACAAGGTGAATAAATCGAAATTCTAATTAGTTCGTCAGTGAGGCAATGAAAAAATATTAGACACGTATTTTTTATTTCAGCAAATTAACAAAGAATGACTATGTTAAAACGCATTAAAGTTGGAGAGTGGGGGCTAACTACGTCACCGTTAGGTATAAATCGTACCTAACCGTGACGTCACGAGACATTTCAACTCAATATATCTCCGTATAAGTTTGATTACGTGAAAAAAGAAAAAATACGTGTCCAATACTTTTCAATAATCTTCCTGATAGACTAAGGAAAAAAAGTTGTCGTCATCCCTATTAGGGACTAGCCCAAACCCTGTGGTCCCCAATACGAGCCTAGTGCTCGCCTAGTGAACTTCGCTGGCATCTTTAAATCACTTGGCAGATGCATGCAAGTTTTCTTACGATGTTTCCCTTGACCGAAAAGTTCAGTGGTGAATTTAAATTCAAATTAGCACATTAAGTGAGAGGTCGGGGGCCGGATTTGAACCCCCGACTCTGCATTGAGAGGCGGTTTACTGCGACTTCGCCCGCGTGGAATTCGGTTATCGCGTTCCCGCGGGAACTATGCGTTTTTCCGGGATAAAAAGTAGGTAGCCTATGTCCTTTCCCGGGACTCCAACTATCTCCATACCAAATTTCATCCAAATCGGTCCAGCGGTCGAAGCGTGAAGTGGTAACAGACAGACAGACATACAGAGTTACTTTCGCATTTATAATAATAGTATGGATTGCATACAATTTCACTATAGGTAACAATAATATTACTTATGCTGTACTCAAATTATAATGTAATTTTATATTGATGAAATAAATATCTATCTATCTATAAGAATCTTCATTACAATAGAAATAACTCAAATAAAAGGCAAACCGCATTGCAATTTCCTTCGAGATCTAGTTGGATTTGATCACGTCGCTACGTCTTCGTCTCCGAGCAATTGCATTCTGGTGTTGTGTTGTGACCATCGATGCACTTGGCTGTGTGCATTCTGTTATTAGAATTACGAAGCCGTCGGTGTACTTCGCTCTATGCATTTTTCAGTTTCCATTTTGAAAGGGGTTTGGTACATAATACTGGGTGCGGTTTGATGGTTGTTTTTTTATTAATATTGGAAATACGAGTAATATGTTAGAAGATATACAGAAATTCAAATAGAAAAGAGAGAACGTTTATATTTTTTTCTTTTGTGACTGTCGAGTGATAAGTGAGATAAGTGCGAGTGTCAAGAAAAAGTTACTTACTATGTATCATATGTTGACACATGTATACCTAAACATATTACTATTCCGTCATACTCATACCAAAAAATTTACTACCTAATTTATATTGTTCATGCAATGTGGGATTTTCTTTAAATCTTCATTTTTCTGATTTTCTACCTATATCGTCCACATGCCGCGGTCGTGCTTCTCGCTCCCTCCAATGCAAACAGACATTCTCCGCTGAGACAGTTGCCTGCCTCGATTGCTCAAGGTCATTAGCTCTTGTCAGCGTCTTAAATCTAGCTGCCGCCGCGACGCGTGAGCGCAGGGATTGTTAATACAATACAATACAAATACACTTTATTGAACACCAAAAGAACAATTACACAAGTAAATACAATAAACAAAGAAGAAGGGTGACAACAGGTGGTCTTATCGCTAAAGAGCGATCTCTTCCAGACAACCTTTGGGTAGTGGAATGTGTGGGAAAAAAAACGTAAAAGTAGGCAGGTGGTGCACAGAATTACATACAATGAATGTTAATGTCTCTTTCCCTATTTCAAATTTCGAATAGAGCGCCAGCGTCCTTGGTGGTTATCTTTTTCGCACTACTAGGTATACTGCAATGGGGGCTATCGCGTGTGAATTTGCCACTAGAGGCGCTATAGTGTCGCGTGAGGTCCAATAACATTCACTTTTCACTGGTTTTGGCGGGCTTCGTGACACAAATTATAATTTCTTTAATTTACCTGTTGAAAAGTTATCTCCTTCGTGAAATTATCGCAAATATGCATTATTTGGCGATGAATGTGAACGCTTTGAAAAAAAACATTTTTTTTTTAACAACCACTACATTGCGGCATAGCTCCTCGATACGATGATAGTTATTTATAATTAATAAAGCTAATCAGATTCAAGTTTTAAAACTTTGTTTCGGCGCCGATCTTATAAAGTCGCATTTGACAGCTAAGTATACCTCTGGACCTTAGTCAACAGTGGCGCCAACTGGTGAGCAAAGAAACGATAGCCCCCAATGCCAGTTCTAGTCGAAACGTAGCTTTAGCTAAAAACAGACAAAGGTTCCAACGCCCGATGCAACTTACAGCAAAATACAATGTTTTCTCCTACTTCTAGACAGCTTGAAATATCCGTCGTGCTTCAAAACGATTTTAAAGCGAACGTCTAAAGTAAGTAGCTATTACGGTTCAGTGAGATTTCAATTTTTCAGTCGGAATAAGAGAAACTCGTAGCCGTTTGTGTAGAGTGTTGAAAATGGATTCCGATTCTCGGACGTAGGTATATACGTGTTTAGTTTTTCACGTCACCCTTGGCCGTAAAGTAAGATTTTCTGACCTGGGAGATAATCTCGCTTCCTGGCCAAGGTAAGACGTAAAACTTTAGACAAACCACGGGCGGTAATTCTTAAAGCCCCAGGGCCTATATTCGAAGTCTTAAATAGGGATCTCGTTGTTCCCTATAGAATCGCTCATCCGTCAAGTTGAACTTTAAATGTAGCTGCTTAAAGTTCACGCGACACGTGAGCGATCCTATAGGGAACAGCGAGAATAGCGAGATCCCTATTTAGCTTCGAATATAGGCCCAGGTCGCATATATCACCTTCGGTTCGGGCCACAGAAACCTGCGATCTGGGACATTTACGAATTCACCACCCTAGGTCTGTAATGTACTATTACTAATGTTCGTACCTGCAGCGTGCCTGTAACTAAAAACCGCGGCGAAGTACCTACATCTTGCACGTACCTAACCTCTGCTCCGAGTTTAAAATAAATTTTTGACGAGTTTTGACTTTTGTCTCTATTGAACACATGTTTTAAACTACATTTGGAATACAATACGTAGAATATACCTACTTTAAATGTAAGAATAATAATGAATATCCATAGAAAGTGTAGGGCGCCGTGTTGCCAGGTGGAGCGACGATTTGCGCAAGGTGGCCGGTGTAGATTGGATTCGGCACGCCTTGGACAGAGCTCATTGGCGTGCATTGGGTGAGGCCTACGTCCAGCAGTGGACTACTATGGGCTGTTGATGATGATGATGATATCCATAGTACCTACTTACCTAGTAAAATGTATGAAGATCCTATGTATGCAGCTTATGAATAAATTAGATAGGTATGCACTTTAAACTCTACTACTACTACAGCCTATTTGCGTTCCACTGCTGGGCATAGGCCTCCCCTCATCATAAGAGGGTTTGGGCTATAGTCTCCACGCGGGCGCAGTGCGGATTGGGGACTTCACATCTTTGAATTACTTCGCAGATGCTTGCAGGTTTCCTCACGATGTTTTCCTTCACAGAAAAGCTCAGTGGTAAATTCAAATTGAATTTCGCACGTAAGTAAACTTAGAGGTGCGAGCCGGAATCGAACCCCCGACCCTCGGCATGAGAGGCGGTAGGTCGAACCACTACGCCACCACGGCTTTTTACCACACTCTATGAAATATAAACTAATTTTATCTATTACACGCTTTGAGAGCACAGATAATGACTTCAACATTTAAATCACATTATTAATTCTAAAATCATTTAAATCCCATAATAATATTGTGATCATGAATTAAACTTTGTTTAACAAATATGCGATATTTTACAAAAATACAACGTAAAACTATCTCCGTTCAAAAGCAAATACCTGATACCTACTAGTAATATCTGTTGGTTACTCAACTTGGTCAGCAGAGAATAGAGACATTCGCAATTTTGCTTACGTTCCACACCACGCTTGTTTACTTAGGAATAACGTTAGAAAAGCACTAGGGAGTAGTTGCATTTACTGCCGGTCATGGCAGTAAAACGGAATTTAGCAGTGGCAGGGATGTGAAATGTATAGTAGTAAGTAAGAATGTACTGAAATGTGTTTTTCAATGAGTTAGAAACTTAGTGCATATATAAAATACTTGCCGTTAGCCCGCGCCTTCATCCCGCGTAGACTTAGAATTTGCGTACCCGATGATACTATACATATAGACAATTGTAGTTATAGAAGTATTGAAAAATTGGTTTGACCCGTGGAAAACCCATTCCCGTGGAAATATCGGGATAATGAAAGTGTATCCTAATGTTATTGCCCGGGTCTCAAACTATCTCCATACGAAATTTCATCCAAATCGGTCCACTCGTTGCGACGTGAAGGAAGGACAAACAAACAAACACACTCACATTTATACTTAACATTTATACTGCCCGCGACTTCGCCCGCGCGGAATTTGGTTATCGCGCTCTCGCGGGAACTATGCGTTTTTCCGGGATAAAAAGTAGCCTATGTCCGGGACTCCAACTATCTCCATAAGCAATTTCATCCAAATCGGTCCAGTGAGCGGTTGAAGCGTGAAGAGGTAACAAACAGACAAACAGAGTTACTTTCGCATTTATAATATTAATATGGATATTAGTATGGATACAACATGAAGATACATAGATTTTCAAACATAACTCGTGTCTTGATAAGCGCAGGTTTTTATGAAACCAACCAGCCAACCTTCCAGAGATTTCATTTTTATTGAATGGGGACTATCGTTTCTTTGCTCACCAGCTGGCGCCACTGTAGACTAAGGTCCAGAGGTATAGCTGTCAAAGGCGACTTTATAAGATCGGCGCCGAAACTAAGTTTTCAATCTTGAATCTCATTAAGATTATTAATTATAAATAACTATCATCATATCGAGCAGCTATGCCGCAATGTTGTGCAGTTCCGTTTTGTTTGGAAAAAAGATTTTGTTTTCAAAGCATTAACATTCATAGCCAAATAATCCATATTTGCGATAATTTCACGAAGGACCGGGAAAATTAAAGAAATTATGATTTATATCACAAAGCCCGCCAAAACCAGTGAAAACTGAATGTTATTGGACCTCACGCGACACTAGCGCCTCTTGTGGCAAATTCACACGCGATAGCCCCCATTTTGTTGCACCACCAAAAACGAGGATACGAGGATAACTGCACTCTTCCGAAGTATACATACATACGAATGCTGTGTTAAATCCAATTCACACTGGTCCAGCGTGATTCATCATCATCATCATCATCATCGTCTCAGCAGAAAGACCACGAACTTTAATTCCGTGTAAAGTCATCTATTTCAATCCCAGAAGATTTTACCTCCCCTGATTTTATACGAACCCCATTCTTCGCGAAGTTAAATGGACAAAACCATAAATTTCGCTTTTTATTCGACATTAGTTACCCTTGGAATTTCACATGGAGACAATTTCCACAGACTTGGCGCAATTAGTATTCATAGCTATGGAGTATCTACCTTAATTTAAAAGCCGAAAGTTGGCCGATGGAGTGCTAACTGCTGAGCGCCAAGTTTCGGAGAAAATGATCCGTCGATGTAAAAAGTAATACATACCACCTACTATGGGAACCCAAGATTCTAAATGTTGAATTCGGGGGTATTGGTGGCACATTGGATTATAATAATAGAAAGAAAAATTCAATTTAAATCAATAATTTATTATGTAAATTAGCCACATACGGGCACTTTTACATGTCAGTAAATTCAATGAATCTACCAACGCTGGATAGCAAATTACTGAGAAGAAAAAAATCAAAAAAACTCAGCAGAAATCTTTTAAAAAACATCAAATAAAAATTTTGAAATAAAAATTTAGAAAACATTTGATCCCGTCAAATATTCACAGGCGATGTTAAAAATAGAATCCAAATGAAATTTGAAAACTGCTCTAGAGGTACACGAAAATTTGCACTCAGCACTTTATAAATTACTGAAATAAAGTTGACAGATGCTGAGAAGAAAGAAATGACGTTTAATTCGTTTTTTAGGGTTCCGAAGTCCACAAGGAACCCTTATAGTTTCGCCATGTCCGTCCGTCCGTCCGTCCGTCTGTCCGCACTATTGCTCGGAGATGCTTAGGTCTAGAGAGCTGTAATTTGGCATGAATATGCATATTAGTTACGCTGACAAAGTGGTACAATAAAATTTTGAAATATATTTTTTTATAGGGTACCTCCCCTACTCGTAAAGTGGGGATGTAATTTTTTTTTCTTGCGTACCCCATGGTGCGGCATATCGTTGAATAGGTCTTAAAAAATATTGTCGGTTTGTTAAAACCATTTTTTGATTAAGTGATGCGTTTGTGAAATATTAAGCTTTAAAGTGCTATTTTTTGTTAGAGTCACGTGTCCCCCCCCCCCCCCCCCTGCCAGCTAAATGGTGGTATTTGGATGGCTGAAAAAAATCACGGTTGTGGCATATATAACGTAGTTGAAAGGAAAACTATCAGAGCTAAGTAGGCTGTACAAACTTACGAGTAATAGTCGACCAACTTATAATGATGATTTTTCTCGAGCGGCAGGGGCGTCGGGCGGGCATGTCATACTACAGGCTAGCTAGATGCTAATAAGTCTTAGAAAGGTACTGTGGGCATCCTCAACTTCGGAACCCTATAATTTGCGCGTGGCCCGACACGCACTTGGCCGGTTTTATTGATATGATTCTCACCATGGAATAATAATATTTTATTAATCTGACGCGCGTGTGAGTATGTAAATGCTGTAATCTGTAAATCTCAAAATGAAACTCCTGTATGCTAAAAAGTTGACACTAAGATATTTACGAAGGTACCTAACCTATCTGTATGCAAATTCTTGTTTAAGTAATAGTAGTAAATATTAATAAGAGTTATAAATGTAGATGATAATATAATTAAAGCTAGTATTGAAATAAATTAAATCTGAATATCATGATCTTTGAATGCTTCTGTGTGCTATAAATATGTATACTTATGTGCATTAACTTTTGTCGGACTGTTTAACACTGGTCCAGTTTATGCTTTCGCGTATAATTGTTATAACTAGATTATGAACTAGTCCGTGAATTGAATATGTATTGGGTCTTTCTTTGGACTTAATAAGGTTTATTATTTGTTTCAGAGTGGAGGACGAGGCGTCTTCGCCCGTAACAAACACAAAGTGAGTATTTTTTGGAAATTAAATACGCGGTTACCTATTTATTGAAAATCAGACATTAGGTACCTTTTTATTTATTTTTACCTTATACAAATCTGTAGTATACCTTAGTCGTGATTTTATTTCGATTATTTTTAGACATT
Source organism: Aethes cnicana (assembly GCA_963971205.1). Classification (NCBI taxonomy): domain Eukaryota; kingdom Metazoa; phylum Arthropoda; class Insecta; order Lepidoptera; family Tortricidae; genus Aethes; species Aethes cnicana. The sequence continues at coordinate 11,433,589 of OZ020289.1, read as the reverse complement.
CAAATCATGCTTGTTAATTCATCATGTTGTTAGAATACAACAATAGAGAACGTTTGGAGTTACAATTCACAACATGCTATGTCAATAAATGGCGCAACCAGCAATGTAATTATGATAATTTGACAAAAACAAATCATTGAATAGGCAAAAATATTTGACAACAGAGACTCCTAATGGTATAGCTAAACAGAAACAATTAAATCCAAATCTAAAGATAAAAGCAAAATAATCATTTTTAAAGAAACAGATATAAATAAGATATAGCTATGACATTTAAAGGACAAAGTAAATAATCTCGCAAATGGCGCGCCTCGGGAGATTCCAAGTCTACTGAGAAGCAGTTGAAGCAATAAGTCACACCCACTGAGTTCACTTTTTGCTTTATTAAAACTGCGTACGTGTTAAAGAAAAGTTTTTTTACATAATAGTAATTAAAACGTCTCAGACGGTAGCTATAGCAATTTAACTGGACAAAAAGTACTTGTAATTAAAGTTAGATGTACCAATTGTGTTTACAGACTAATTATTTAAAGACTACGGGTATGTTAGCCGCTGTACAGAAGATAGCTTACCGATTTGAACTACTAACAACCTACCTCTCCTCTCGTGTAGAGGGTCGCGGGTTCAAAACTTCCAAAATTACCGACCAACTAATGAACACAGCCTAACGATTCACTGCTGAGCACAGACCTCTTCTCACACAAGAGGGTTTGGGATGGGGGCCTAGAGAGGATTGGGGACTTCAATTGAATCGGTTCGCAGATTTCGCTGGTGCCTTTACGATGATTTCCTTTGCCGAAACGATCAGTTCCTCGTCAATTAACATCAAAGTTTGCACGTTTAATATCTCTTATTCTTCTTATATTGCCTCTTCACTACTGAAGGTCGGCTGTCAGCTCCGCATATCTTTTTTTATCTTTTGTCAGTCGAAAAAGGTGTTCTATACGCTGGCACATACCTATCTAAGGAGATACCTCCTTACTCAAATGCGCGAACCGGGCTTTGCAGCCCTAAACTCTGCTGCAGTAGGTCAAACCACTGGACCGCCGCTTTGTTCCGTGCCTACCCATCAAAAAAAAAGTAATCAGTTTTTTTCCATTCATTAATTCTTATCCAGTTACCTATTACGAAGCGACCGGTTGTCTACAATTGTTTCGCAAAATAAACCTGTGTGAATTTAATTGGTTTGTTAATTTTCATTTGCTATTCGTTTCGTTCATTCTGATGTCGGTTGTTCGGTTCGTCAGTGGCTATATAGTGTTATTTCCATGCAGAGGAAGAAACATCGATATCGGTTAGTTGCCTAGTTTTTTTGGGAAATGATGTGTTTTTGTTTCGTTTTTTTACAGTGCGCGTTGGTTATCTATATTTTTGTGGTGAATACTTATTTATGCTTGTTTGCTACTCTGTGTGGTATGAAAAACGAAATTACAGTGTTTTTCGATCAATTTTACAATTACAGAATAATATAGTGTCGTTTTTTTTGTCGTTCATCATATGTATGTTATCTATAGGTACTTCATTAAATATCAACGACTACCTATAAGATAAAATTTTCTCCATGATACTTTTTCCGGTCTTTATTGAGCTCGTAATTGCTTTTTAATACTTACATCAAATATATGCAGAGTTATTATAACTTTCAATCTACTCTAACTACCATCACAGAACAACTTAGTTTGGAATTACTTCAACTCGGCCGAATTTAAGAAATCACATCTACTAATGTAAAACAAACGTAGTCTAATAAGTAAGTAAAAATCGCAACTGATAAAACCTATCTTCTCCCCCTTCCAGTGAAAAGAGCGGACTCCTCACGCCCCCCCAGAATGGGGGCGAGGAGTCCCCCCCTCCGGAGAAAGAGCGCGCAGACCAGGAAGACAGCGAGAAGAGGCACTCGGTCCCCCACTGCGCGGAGGGCCCCAACGATGATCTGTACGCGATACCGGTTAAGCTGCGGGCTAAGAAGGAGCCCCCCCTGCCGCCGGGATGGGAGAAACATGAGGGTAAGGTGACCTGAAAGTTTATTTGGCTAAAAAATACAGTAAGTAACAAAAATAAGAAAATAACAAAACAAAAACACTCTGTACTTACTCGTTTTGGTAACTTCGACTGTCAATATGTTTCTACCTACTACCTACTTCTCTACCTCTTTCCTCAACTCGATGTATGACTAAGAAATTCGCGGAATTAGAGCTAGCGACGCACTGCAGATCAATTCCTAAAGGTAACGTAATAGGCCTTTGACATTACCGACGACCAGGAATGATATTGGGGTTCATGATTTTATTTTACACATATACCTACCTAATGCAAATGTAGATAATGTGAATTTGCATGTGATTTTTAAAAAAAAGGCCTTCTGCTGAGTTTGTTGCGGTGCTTCTTCTCAAGCAATGGGTTTAGGAAGCGCTGGTACATTGTAAAAGTGCCCCTATGTGGCCAATTTGCTGAATAAATGATTGATTGATTGATTGTTTGATGAATTTTAATGCCCCGTTTAATTCTCCATTCCAGACTTGGATGGCCCATACTACTGGCACATTAAGAGCGGCACGATACAGCGCGAGGTCCCAAAGATGCTGCCGGTGGAGGCGAAGGAGACACGAATCTCTATGGTTCGGGACTGCTCTAATCTGTCCGAGGTACATTTAAATTTACTTATTAGTTCTAGGTATTATATATGTCAGTATGCTTTGGTATGCTCTATCGTTGTAACACTAAGCTTTAATTTTGACTGTTATAAGGTGGTACTATGGCGTTCACTAACTCTTACAGTGTTAGAAGAAATCTAGAATAATGCGGTAGGCCTATATCGGCGCTATATGTATGTATAGCGCCGATATAACCCCTAATTTGGCATACAATTTTAGCGCCTTGCGTGCTAATAACAGTGTTAGTAGCGCTATTAAGCGGTATTGGCCTTTATAATTCAGGTGAACAAGTTCGAGGGTGTGATGACGTCATCGGTGACCCGCAGCACCACCAGCGGCGCGCTGGACCTCGTGGACCAGGACGCCGAGAGGAAGCGCAAGGAGGAGATGTCCTACAAGTGAGTCCGGTTCGGGGGGTTTACGTAGTACCACAGAATATTTAATAGTACTACATACAGAATGGCCACGGAAACACCCGCCTGATTCTAGCGGGCGCGCAACTCGCGCCCAACTCGCCGTTACTTATTACTTATGTTTCATCCGGAGATGGAGAGTGAATTTGAGCGTTGGCCCGCGTACTGGTACACACACATTTACAAGTGTACAGACGTCCTCGCACGCAAACATTGACACTTCATTCGAATTGTGTTTGAAATCGTGCTTTTATAGGCCGTGTCCGCCGTGTGGCAGTACCATACCTACCTACTACCTAATCTAAATTAGTGATTTTCAGTGTTCAACTAATGCTATGGAATTCAAAATATACAAAAAAAAACATGGAAAAATCGACTAGCGAGATTTACAGCTCTCAGAGCCGTTTAGTGTATATTGATTTCTTAAAGCAAGCGTTACATCTACGGATCGCGGACGGATCTTGAGCGGTGAGCGAAAGTAGAGGGGATTTCTAATTTTCTACGCATTTTTACGACTGAAGGGCGATAAGCGTGCGCGCACGACATAGCGTCCGATGCGTCCTGCGCCCCGCTGCCGATGAGACCTTTTAGACTTCAGTGCATCGAAGGTCACCGCTCAAGTTCCGTGAGTATCAATATGTGATTGAGACTTGCATTTTCTGCAGACGACGCAGCTTCCCGGCCCGGCCGGAGCCCGACAGCGCTCGCGCGGTGCGCTTCTTCGTGCGCTCGCTCGGCTGGGTGGAGATCGCGGAGGCCGACCTCACGCCCGAGCGCTCCAGCCGCGCCGTCAACAAGTGCATCGTCGACCTCAGCCTCGGCCGCCACGACCTGCTGGACCACGTGGGCCGCTGGGGAGACGTGAGTACCTACCTTCTTTTCGCTGCAATAGTGCTAGATTGTTCCGTCCCAGGAACTGGCAGTGTGACTCTGTGACTGGCATACCGAGAGTCCCCAACAAATCCGAACCGCAACTTGGAGAAATTTCCATGAGATTGGTGATTGAGTAGGTAACGACTTGATCGTGGAACCCAAAGATATGTCATTGCCTAGAAGACTACACTACTAAATTGTGAAGTGTTCCAAAAAATCAATTTACCTGTCCTGTATCAACAGACTCACAAATTTAACTGAAACAACAACCAAAGGCCATTCTAGGCACATGATAATACCAATATTGTTTAAGCTAAACCCTGTCAATAACTTCAAAATATATACAGGCCATTGGCACGTAACTTGAGCGGCGGCCTTGGATGCGCAGAATTGAAAAATAAGGTCTCATCGGCAGAGGGGCGCGGAACGCAGGGAGCGCTTAGTTGTACGCCCACGCTTATTGGCCCTTCAGTCGTAAACATGCGCAGAAGGATTTTGTACTTTTGCTCAACGCTCAAGTTATGTGCCGCAACCTGTACTGTACCTACTTAACAATATAATATACTTAATGGGTCCATTTGCACCAAGCAACGGTTTACTCTTAACCAAGGTTAGCGGCGTTGTTGCAAGTCGGCCTTAATCATCTGACCTCCTGTTCCAGGGTAAAGACCTCTTCATGGACCTGGACGACGGCGCCCTGAAGCTCATAGACCCTGAGAGTCTGAACACCCTTCACACGCAGCCGATACACACCATCCGCGTGTGGGGCGTGGGCAGAGATAACGGACGGTAAGACAATATCTTCTTCTTATATATAAAAATGAATCGCCTTGTAAAACTCTGGCTAAGGCTCGAGAAGTAAGTCGTGGTGGCCTAGTGGTTCGACCTACCACCTCTCATGCCGAGGATCGGGGTTCGATTCTGGCTCGCACCTCTAAGTTTACTTATGTGCGAAATTCAATTTGAATTAACCACTTTGCTTTTCGGTGAAGGAAAACATCGTGAGGAAACCTGCACGCAACTGCGAAGTAATTCAAAGATGTGTGTGAAGTCCCCAATCCGCACTGGGCCCGCGTGGGGACTATAGCCCAAACCCTCTCGTGATGAGAGGAGGCCTGTGCCCAGCAGTGGGACGCAAATAGGCTGTAGTAGTAGTAGTAGTAGTATGTTCCCTGTGATTAAGAGTAGATTTAGAAATGAAAAAAATCGGGAAAAGTCTATAAGAACAGCTAAAAAAAAAATACAACTTTGAATGAGAATCGCCTTCGGGTGATACGAAGTTCGCCGGGCCAACTAGTAGGTAATGATAGGTAGTTAAAAAAAGATCTATCCTAGAATCAACTAGGGTCATGATGTCCTAAGCCCACTACCGTCGAGGAAGCGATTAGTTATCGATAATTTTCTCGCTCAAGAAACAAACAAAAGATTGGATCCTGTAAGGAAAAAGTAATGACAACATTGACAACCTTAATAAGTGTTAAATACGATAGATGTCGCTGCTTAGCCCCCTGGATATTGCTCATAATACAGAGCATTTCCGTACTCCGCAATGTAAGTAAGGATATTGTCGTCAGTATATAGATATAATTACCATTGAGACTGGTAACAGACACATTTAGGTATTTATTTTATAGTTGATCGCTGTCTATTTACAAGCGAGAAAATAGTCGAAAGATTCTCGTTTACCCTCGACGGTGGGAGAATCGCCTAACTCTGAGATATTATTAGTTCACTTAATTAACTTGGCTTTGAAGCCGTGGTGGCCTAGTGGTTCGACCTACCGCCTCTCATGCAGAGGGTCGGGGGTTCGATTCCGGCTCGCCCCTCTAAGTTTACTTATGTGCGAAATTCAATTTGAATTAACCACTGTGCTATTCGTTGAAGGAAAACATCGTGGGGAAACCTGCACGCATCTGAGAATTAATTCAAAGATGTGTGTGAAGTCCCCAATCCGCACTGGGCCCGCGTGGGGACTATAGCCCAAACCCTCTCCAGATGAGAGGAGGCCTGTGGCCAGCAGTGGGACGCAAATAGGCTGTACCTAATAGTAGTAGTAATGAACTTGGCACCACCGTCTAGCCTTATTTACATTTCTACGGATTAACATTGCCAGGAGAGGTGGAGCCGAAATTTTGTGCTTCTTACATTTACACCCTTCCTTGCCAATTTTAGTATAGTTCTGTGTTGCCAGCGCTAACCGTGGCTGATTCAAGTATTCTGGAACGTGATGCTTTTATGTATGTGTAATTTTACTATCTAAAATTATATTTCCTTCTGTTACTTTGCTACCGTGGAACAGTGAAAGGTAAATAAAAGTAGTTGGGCGTTTGTGACTGTGACAATTCACGTTTTTCATATTTTGCACTCATGTTGAGTCTTTTACTACCTTCTACAATCGCTTTGGATCATATAGACATGTTTAGTAATTTTGAAACGTTGGCTCTGAAATGTTTTGAAAGTTAAGTCGAATCATGCATTTGTAACATTTAGAGAATTAGAGACTGTATAATAAATAAATTGCTTAGGTACGATATCTTACCTACTATACAAACTTTAAAAGCTGTGCCAGTGAGCGGTACAAAGCACTAGGTATAACTTACCTGTATAATATTCCCCGTCTCAGCTGATCGCACTAAGGCTTAGTTAGTTCATATATCCACAAAAGGCTGGGTTGGATGGTAAAAAATTGTCAGATTCTCTATGAAGCAAAATGACAAATTTTAGGCATCCGTAGCCAAAACGAGGTGTTTTGTGGATATAGGAACCTGGCGTACATTTTTTGGAGAATCCAAAACTATAAAGTAGCCAAATCGGCCAAATACTTACATGTAAATCAAGCTATGTTTAATGTCATATACTGGAGATCCTGTAGACTGCTTATCCGGGCGATCTGCCACTGCTCGTGCGTTTCTTCCCACACAATCTAAAATAAAAAAAACATGTCACGCTTATTCCCGGGGAAACGTAATAAGTATCTATAAGTAGGTACTTGTCATATACATCCTGCTATATATGGAGGGTTGAAGTAAAGGAGCGCAATCTTTATAGTTCCAAAGGTGGACACCAAATCGGGTAGGTTGGGGGCGCTGCCGTCGCCACTCCAGTCAAGCCACCTAGGCGGATAGTCTGCAGTAGCGCCTTCAGATGGCGCTGCTGAGGCAAAAACGCAGCGAAAATGGTTGTGAGGAGAGTGCGTTTTGTTTTGTTGCTTATCAAATCCGCTGGACACGTTTTCAACTGTTTCGCCATATAAGATTGCACTTCTTACCAAGACACATTCCACTCTCCATACTGCTATGACTCCAAGTGTCGTTATTTTTGGCAGCATTCTTCCAATGCAAAACTTCACCGATGCGGCGTCTAAAAGACCTCTAGTCTATGGTTTCACCCCGTAGGGACTCCGCGTACGTGGCTCTGTGCGTGCGGCGTCTTCAGGATCTTTTAGTGTATGGTTTACGTCCGTAGGGACTTCGCGTACGTGGCCCGGGACCGCGCGACGCGCCGCCACATGTGCCACGTGTTCCGCTGCGAGGCGCCGGCGCGCAGCATCGCCAACGCGCTGCGCGACATCTGCAAGCGGATCATGATCGAGCGCAGTCTGCAGCCCCCGCCGCGCCCCACCGACCTGCCCGCCGCGCGCCGCCCGCGCCCGCTCTCCGGTACCTACTCATCATCATCACCATCGAACTAAAAACTAACGGTTATCTTGGGCATCGCAAAACGAGTGGCCTTCACAATGGACCCGTAGATCGCAAGACGTTCTATTCAGTTCTCTCTGATAGCGTGCCTCTTCAGTCCTGAAGGTTGGCAGCCAGCTTTTTGTACGCCCCACGATCCATCGCGACACGAAACAGTTTCTCGACGGATCAAACCCCGGTCCACTCGCGAATGTTTCGCAGCCGCGACATCTTTCTGCAGCCTGATCTTGCCCATCATTATGAGTTGTAATGAAGCTTACTGACCTACTCGTGCCTAATCAGTGACCAATCTACCTACCTACTTACATAATTTGGCGCTTTTTCATCTGCAACACCAGCCCTGGCGCATATACTCAGAAACCCACAATACAATACGGGTTTCTTTAAATTCAAACCATCATATTCATAATGGGCTCTTAGTTCGCAAGACGTTCTATTGCCA